>PVKS010035253.1:0-20216 GCA_004027875.1 Aplodontia rufa
AAAAAAATTGTCTTTGCCCTTGGGACTAGGAGCCCTTCCCCTGGCCCAATCAAGTGGATAGAACAATTGGGATATAGTGATACATTTGCATGAAATTAGATAGTTTAGCACTTTGGAAATTTAAAAGGTATTTTAAAATGCCTACTTCAGGATTTTTGTTTCTGTCCTTTTTCTGCCGTTCTGAGCATTGCATATAACTTTTGTCACTTTGATAATTTAAAATTTGATGTCCAATTTATCATTTTCTTTGATATTTTTTCAAAAAAAATTTGCTACCTTTCATTTTTAAACTTTCCATTTTCTCATAATTACATAATATTTTGAGTTTTACAGCCTTTGGGCCATGATTTCCCATGTTCTTTTCCTAGTTCAAGCCTACTCTCAGTGTGGGTTTCTTCCTGATCTTTATAGTTGAGGTTTGTCTTGCTTTGGCCACTTCTACAATGTCACAAATACTGTTTTTAAGAAGATCAAATATTTTATATTCACACCAGTTTCACTTCTTCAGTATTCCTGTAGAAAGTTCTATCCTCAAAAAGATTGGTAACTCTGAAAGTGCATTTAATCCCAAAGACTTAAGTTTAAAGGAAATGGACTTGTAATAAAGTCCAGATGGAGGTCAACCCCAAATAATCAGACAGATTTTAGTTCTCACCAAGACAGATTTAAAAGGTCAAATTTGATGATTCTAGGTATAGCTGTTTGCATGCTATCACCTTAAAACCAAATTGCTATCTAGTTCTTGTAGAAATGAAACATTGCATGACTTTTACATTACTTAAAGAAAACATTTTCCTTATTCTTGGCTAAATATCTGGGGTCAGATGGCAAACCCTTGGAAGCTTACAACTTTGGCAGTTGTCCAGAGTTTAGTAGTATTAATGTTTCAGTTTCCTAATAAAAGTTTAAATTTGTTTAATTTGTCAAATAGATTATGTCATTTGAAGAGAAAGGATAATGGTAAAAAAGGAATATAATAACCTTGAGATTTTTAAATATTGATTTTGGAAACACTTTATACTGGAATCATTCAGTATATTTAATTAGTTGATCCTATTTTTTCTTTCTATTGTATTTATAATTCTTACAGAAGTGTTTTAAAGCATAATAGGTTGCCAGCAGGAGCTTAAGTAGTAAAAATGAAGAATGGATGTCATTGTAATAATTTTTGGGAACATTTCCTCCAACTTCTGTATTCAATAACTATTTAATTGTTCATTTATTGTTATATTTATCATGTGCCTTTACCTAGATTGCTTGCTGACATCAGAATCAAGTATATCTGGCTGCTGATACATTTTTCACTAAGGGATCACGTTACAGAAACTTAAAGCCTAAGATTCAGAACCAAAATTGGGATTATCATACTCCAATTTTTATTCTCTGAGCTTCCTATGTTGGTCAGTGTTGTTCCCTTCTATTTCTCATTTGAAGAAAATATCTGCTAGTTATATTTTGGTTTTCTTTTTCATCTTCTACATGCAATCCATCACCAAGTCCTTTTAATCTAGCTTTCTGACTTCTGAAATTACTATTTTTCCATCTTCTTGTAACTATTGCTATAACTTTCTCTCTGTTCTGTAGTCTTTTATTTTTCTGTTCTCTATTCTTATATTCTCCTTCTAATCCTCAGCCATCCAACCTGTCCTTTTTCTGTTTTAGCCTAGGTCATGCCCCAAAACAGATCCTAAGATTAGGGCTCTTTTGTTGGCCATGTATTTGGGAGGTAATACTAAAGAACAGGAATAAGCAACTGAAAAGAATAAAACATGTCAGGAGGAAATGAAGATGTAGAAGTGTGTGAGTCCTGAAGAATATAGTTCAGAATTGTATATTCAAGAGATGGAAGAAGGAACCAATGCTCAAGAATTCCTCAATATCCGTTGCTCGAACACTTCCAGGTTTCATTGAAAAGGTGCCCTTTTAGGCTTGCAGTGGATAAGTTTGGTTGTAGAAATCAAGAGAACAGGGCTGGCTTCATGGGTGTTGATCTGTGCACTGATCAGGGCACAGATTTTGATGGTCCTATTACTTGGTTTAATTCTGTGCTCTTACAGTTTTGAAATTCATAATTGTTTATGAACTGGAGACTTTGTGTGTTCATTTTTTACTGAACTGCACAAATTATATATCAGCTCTTCATAGAGGCACACTACAGCCTTAGGGTGAAGGTTTTCTAGGTAACACATCAGAGCAACTAGCTGCCACAGCAAAAGTTGAAGTGGGGCTGAAGAGATATCCATTAGAAATCCTATATATTCTGTGTCTGTATGTCTGCTTCTACTCTCTCTGTGTTAAACAGAAAAGTGCAGAAATTGTTCTTCCAATCATATCCAGGGAATGTGAACCTGGGATTTTTTCTGCTTAAAGCAGTCCCTGAGGGTAGTCCTGTAGGCTATGTTTCAAGTGTGGCAAGCTGTTCAATTAGGATAAATGTGAGAATGAGGTCAGAAGTATTTCTGAATAAGTCATCTTTTCACTTTCCTGGAACACGCCTCCTCTCCTATCAGCCCAATTTTGAATTGAAAGGCTCCTCTTCACCATCAACTAGGGAGACACTCCATCTACATGAGGAAGCACAAACAGGAGTAGGCTGGGGGAAATAAGACTTTCATTTGTCTTTTTTTTTTGTCAGTGTGGCAATGGTAGTGCCAACCCTGAGCTCTGGGGAAAGAAGGGAAGTTCATCAATAGGAAGTGATTTAAGCCATTTTCCAATAAGTATGTCATTTTTATAAAATCTTTTTCCTGCCTCTCATGTACCTGTATTTGAGATCTAAAGGAAAATGCAAAAGGAGGTTTTCCTTTGATTGTATAATCTGATGTGCGCTGTATCCTCCACCCTATAATATTCTTACCGGATACTATTGAAATCTTTAATATCAAAGCTGCATTTAGATTCATTGTAATATAAATTTTTATTTTTGAAAGACTTTAGGAGAAAGGCTAGAAAGCATAAAACTAATGCATTTTCTTTTATTTTTAAGTGATAATTGTCCCACAATTTAGGGAGAGGTCAAATATTATTTATTTGTTTGTGATCAGGAAAGTTGTAATATTACATGGAGTCACTAAAATTTTCAATCAGAACCATCTAGTAAGCTAAATATGAATATGAACTCAGCTTTATATTTTTCTTGTTGAGTTGATATTATATTTGGGATCTCAGTGTTACTGAAAATCTGCCGATAATAAGAATCAGTTTTTCACCATTTCTTTTCATCTGTGCAGTTATGAAAAAATGAGATGATAAATGATAATTGTTTAGGATTAAGAAACAGTAGATAACAAAAATTTCCTTTTTACTCAAAGGAAGAAACTGTCTTTGATCAGATTATGGAAATAGTTACTATTTAATTTTTTGTTCTGTGTCTCTAATGGTTACATGTATCTAGGTTAAAGCAACTCATTGTGAAGAGAAAGGTCAAAGGATTGAATAAGATATATTTCATCTTAATTTGTGCAAATCATGTTTAGATACATTACCAGGGCATAACTACATTTGTTCATAAGTGGGTTAACTTATAAGTAAAAATAGTAATGATAAGTTTTTAGTTTTGTTTCAAGGAAGCAAACATATACTCCACTGAACACTGGATTTTTTTCATGTCAGTGTTGTAAATTAACTTGTGATAATCTCCATGAAAACTGATGGCAAATTGTTTTTGAGAAACATGGATACATTCATCATTATCAGCTGTGATCAGTTACAGTGAAGATGTTCTTTGAAAATGACCTGTTCTAAATTAAGATGCTTAAAAAGTAAAAATAACAAAAACAATGTAAGCAAAACTCAGGCTTTTGAAAGTTGGTATGTGAATGTGTCCGTTTTTAATGAGGGAAAATGAGATCAGAATCAGTTAGGGTCATTCAGGAGAATCCATAGTAAAGTACCAATTAGTGACTATTCTCAGGAGGCCACATTGACATAGTCCTTCATTCTGCTGCCAGGTGGCGCTGTGTGGTAGTGGGTACAGTCTTGTGCAAGGCCCCCAAACATGATCCTGATCTGATGATTTAATTGTGTTACTGTGTTAGCTGATTCTACTGGAACTGTGAAAATAAACTTTTACAAATTTCCAAATAACCTCTCTATAACTGTAGTTATATAGAATTTCTTAAACTTCCCTTTTGATGAAAGGGTTCTGCACTAGTGAATGCATGTCAAGAGTGGATAAAAGGTTCATAGTTTCTGGAATCTACTAATGCTTTTCATTATAAAGGGTGATATGCCTTATAAATACTGTGCTTTGGTAATAAATGAAGTGGTATTAAAAATAAAACTCTTTTGTTGCCAATAGAGCACTTTTTATTTTGGAAGAGTCTGACCAGTAGGAGTAGAGAAAATATTTTATAATGTTAGTTTAACATGCATAAGCACACCTTTTTTCAGAAAATAAATTCTTTCTATATAATATTTTTTTCATAAAGAATATTTTTTCCTATTTTTCCCACCAAGGACAGTTAAAATCATTCTTGAAATAGGCAGCTTTCTGGTTGTTCTTTTTCTAGCGTGATGTAATTTAGTGCTTTTCTCTTTGTTGTTATAATGACCTGACTTCAAAAGTACTCTCAAATCAATCTTTACACAGGAAGTTTCCAAGCACCATGCAGGTAGCTTATGTCAGATCCCAAATTATTTTAATTATTTAATTTTCTCTATCACCATTACACATTTAATCCTTCAATAGTATTCTTTGAATATGAAATACCTGCATTGCTTTGAAGTTTTAAAAGATGGCATTTAAAATATGTGGGCAGTTTTCTATCTATAAGAAATAGGGCCAAGAAACAGAATTTCTAATCTTAACTCATTTTAGAGTCATCTAGACATTACCATGGCTAATAAAACAGGTGAATTTATAGAATATTTTGATTGTACTGCTATTTAAAAAGATCCATGGTTTAGGAAGGAAACTTTCAGGCAGAGGGGGCCATATTTAGCAGTAACTTTTAAATTTTCTCTTAAAATTTATTGGAGTAGTGTGAATCACAGATTGTTAATTAGTTTCCTACTGTCTATAAAGGCAAATGCCTATACTGAATGTTAATTGGTAGAGGTATATTTCTTAGATTAATTCTTATTGAATAATCACACCATGCTGGCAGCAAATGAAATCAGATACAGAGTAGACAAAAGCTATGGCTTCAAGGAGTTTTTAGTTTAGTGGTTGATAGAAAATTCTAATTCAGAAAAGAATTTATAGAGCCAAAGGATGCTTATTATAGAGCTACTGAGAACAGCATCAACATTTTATAATAGAATGGGAGCTAAATAAAATAACATGTTTCTGTGATACACTACTCAAAAATCATATTTTCAAGAATATATAATGATAAATTTTTGGCATTTATAATTGGAAAAGAAGATAAAATGTGAAACAGTATGTAACCTACTTCATATAAATGAAATCAATGTCATATTAAATAATTATAAAATGTTAAATATTTTAAAGATTATCAAAATGTTAAAAGCAATTATTTCTGGGTAGTAAAATTATTAATGATTTTTTTCTCTTTTTTGGACTGGAAAATTTTCTTTTTTTCTTTTCTTTTTTTTAAAGAGAGAGGGACAGGGAGAGAGAGAGAGTGAGAGAGAATCAATTTCATTTAGTTTTTCATGTGGCTTTTGTTGCCTCAAAATTTTGTTGTGTACATAGTGCTGGGGTTTGAACTTGTGTTCTTGCGTGAGCCAGGCAAGCACCTTAACTGGTGAGCCACCACTCCAGCCCAGAATGGAAAATTTTCTTCACATGTATTAGCATTTTGATAGGAAAAATAATTTTTGAAAACCTAGAAATGTATAGAAAAACTGTGTACTAGTGTCAACTTATGCTAAAAATTATTTAAACAATTTATTGTCAAAATGTTAGGACACTAATAAAAAAAATCGGGTTCTTTTCAACATCACCAATTTATTATATCTTAACCCCCAATGGGATAAAATTTTCAAAGTGCAATGTCATTCTTTTAAAAACATCCTTCACTATAACTGAAGAATACCTTGTACTTAGTTTTAGACAAAAGCTTAATTTTATCTTATAAGTCCTGATGCATAACACATTGATAAGTGAAGGACAGATGATAGGTAGCATGAATAAATGTGCTAAGGAAATCTTAAACAGTGGTTTATAAGCTTGTTTTATGACTAATTGCTATCATTTATTGAACAGTTACTGTGTGCTATGCATTGTGCTAGTAGCGTTTTAAATTTGATACCAGTAACAAATGTGTGTGCCAGGTAATATTCTTTCCATTTAACAGACAAGTGACTGAGGCTCACAAAGCTAATGGTTTATCAAAAGTGACAGGTTAATTAACTGCAGAGGGAGGATGTAAAACTTCGTCTTTTAGGCTTAAAAGCTATACACTTCCAATTGTAAATTAATTCAGTCACATAGAAACATGGCCACATAGACAATTTATTTCTAAAATTCAATTATTTTCTCATATGTAAAATGAAGGACATGAATGAGGTTGAAAGTGTACTCACATTTTTCTAATAAAAATCTACTTTTAATTTTTCCAAAATCTTATGTTTGTATTTGGGGTCACACAAGTGGTACAGATAATTCCAGTTGCTAAGAGTGGAAACAGCTTGGAAATTGAGCAGCTAAGCACCTTTTAAATTGGGATAAAATCATGGCCGATGATTCCTCCAACAGGGGACTAATATCCAAAATTTACAAAGAACTCAAAAAAATTTAATACCAAAACCACAAACAATTTAATCAATAAATGGCCCAAAAAGCAAAATAGAAACTTATCAACAGAGGAAATTGAGCAAGCCAATGAATACATGAGAAAGTGTTCTAAATCATAAGTAATCATAGAAATGCAAATCAAAACTACATTAAGATTTTACCTCACTTTAATCAGATTGGCAAAGTTGAAGAATATAAACAATAACAGATGCTGGAGGGGTCACGGGGAGATAGGAACACTAGTACACTGTTGTAGAACTGCAGATTGGTACAGCCAATCTGGAAATCAGTGTGGAGACTCCTCAAAAAATTAGGGATGGATCCACCATACGAAATAGCTCTCCCTCTTCTGGGTATTTTCCCAGAGGAGTTAGAATCAATACAGTACAGCAACACAGCAAAATCTATGTTCATTGCAGCTCAATTTCCACAAGCTAAATTATGGAACCAACCCAGATGCCCTTCACAAGATGAAAGGCTCCAAAGACTGGTACAAATATACAATGGAATTCTACTCAGCAATTAGAAACAATGATATTGCACTCTTTGAAGGTAAATGGATACCTATGAAAGAAATCATGCTGAGCAAAGTTAGGCAAACCCAGAGGGTCAAGGGTCAAATGTTTTCACTCATTTGTGGAGACTGGAGCTGAACCCAGTCTTTGGTGAAAGATAGTCAAACTCATGTATTAGACCCAGCAAAGGCATAGCAGCACATAATCTGGGACAACCATAGATATGTGGGGTGAAGGGAGGGAGGAGGGGACGAGAGGGGTAGGGAAGAGGGAGAGAGAATAGGGTGGGATCTAGGGAGACAATCAACAATGTAGCATACTCTTTATCCCCCTGAGAATCCAGTGATACATATGCTATCATTTAATTCTGGAAAATACACAGTGTAAGCATTTATATCGCTTATAGGTGTGAAATATAGAAGAATCAAGAGATTGGAGTATTGGTTATGTGTGGGTAATTCTGGTTTAAGTAGTATGCCTATCATATTGCTACTTTATATGCATTTATGATTGTACAACAACTCAACTCCTTAATAAAAAATTAAAATAAAAAAATAAAAAAATAAATTGCTGGTAGATAGGAATTGACTATGTTTAGGGTTTCTAAGTCCCACAAGGGACTATCAGACAATAATTGTGTTTAAAATGTGAATTTTATTGGTCAAAAAATATACTATTTAGTCTTATAATTAAAAATGTAAGACTACTTTTAAACAGTTTCTATAAGAAGAGTATAACAACATTGTGTATAGGCAGAATCACTTATTTGTTGCAAAAAGACCAATAATATTTAAATGAAACAATTGTCAGGGTAGAAAACAATTCATCATAGTGAAAAAAGTAATGCACTAGAAGGAGAAATAATAGAATCTCATGATGGGAGCATGGACTCTATTTGAAAATATTTTGCTGAGAACACTTTGATACCAGAAACAGATGAAGCGAATGACCTCACAGGGCTTTTCTAATTTCTGTGATTCCATAGCAGAGCACTCTGAAGTACCTTGCTTATGACACTGCTGGATTTACATTTTATCACATAATGAACTGCTGAATGATTTTGGTTGAAACAGTTTCCTTATTATTGTATAAGTCATCCCATTATTGAACACCCGTATGTACTCCACAAAGCACAAAACTGAAACTTGAGTGTAATGGTTTTCCAAGTTCATTTCATAATCAATGATGCAGTGCTTCATATTTATATCCACAAACATTGGAGATCTTGGGTACTCCACATACGACCGATATTATATGCCATTAAAATTTTGCAATTTATTTTGTAAAATGTAAAAAAAAAAAATGACCACAACAGTATAGAAACCATAGTGAGCAGATTTCCTTTTTATTAGTACTTTTTTTCCCTTCCATCTCATACAGCACCCAATTTAGGGCAAAGACAAAACGAAAGTGTATCTTGAATATGCATCACAGATTCCAAAAATGAAAAGAAATTGGATTTGGATAGCACTTACTCAATAGACAGATATGATACATGGTAAGAAGGTGCACTGTCTGCCCTGTGATAGATTAAACTACTTTGTAGGAAAATTACTGTGAGCCAGTCACCACCACCACCGTGGCTAAATCTTTAATAAAATTCTCTTCCATATTCAGGAGTGAGGTATGAAGTACACAATAAGCAAAGTGAAGTAGAGTGCCATTTATCAAACACTGGCCAGGTCTGTAATCTTCTGCTTTATCCTTTCTTTGTACTTTATTTGTATTTGTTGTTACAAGAAGGAATATTTACCCAGAGCAGTGGGCATGTAGCGCCTGAAGCCCCGATAGACCCCCTCCTTCTCCTCGCTCCCCTTTTGTATTCCTTTTTGTCAGTCTTGTCATTGTAACTTGTTTGTTCCCATATAGGTGGCCCTTTGCTTGTTTGCATTCTTTTTTCTCTTCTTTTCACTAACTTTCTTTGAAATGTGTATTTATGCTGTGAGAAATGATACCAAAACTTGAGGAAGTGCAAAGGAAATGCTAACAGCTACCATGAAGGACAGTTGAGGATGCTTTTGGTAATGACTGAATGTTTCTTGGCAAGGAAGCAGTGTTAGAATGTTGTAGATAGCCCCTGGGTGGCAGTACACAAGTACTGATGCCAATTAAAGCATATTCAGTGTAAAGATTCACATATGCGTGCATGTTTATGCATATGATATATACGTGTAAGTTTTTATATACATATGGTATATACATATATGTATGTATATATGTACATTAACTATATGTATAAGATATATATGTGTAATGTATGTATATGTTTTTATGATATATACATATTAATATGTATATGATATTTTTATGTGATTTCTATATTATATAAAATTTATATATTTATGTTATATGTAAGTACACTACATATTTATACAGCTGCTTCCAACTAAAGAATGTTTGATAGATACAAACTCTCAAACCAGTTTATCGTATATATTTCTTAAATACAATAATTAAAACATTGATAAAAATTATCAGTGCCTTTTAAAATCTTATGCTAAAAAGATCTGGGTATTCCAACCATGTGATGATATCTGAATTGTCTTTAAAACCGTGCAGATGTGGGTACAGATGCAGAAGTCCAGAGAGTAGTAAGCATGTGACTGGAGATGTTTTGTGCCCCTTAGACTGTATGCTACCAGTCTATTTGGCATCCTTGGTGGTAAATTATTTTTAGTACCATTATAACCCTTTTTATTATTTCAATAACAGTTTTATGAAAAAAACCATTTACAGTCAGATTCCCTTTGTATTTGACTGAAAGCAATCATGGAGAGTGATAGGGCAACAATAATAATGATAGCTGCATCTGTAAATATGTACAAAATTTAAATGGTTGTGCTAAAATAGACTGATAGTAGTTTTCCACCTGAACCTGAATCAGAGATAGCCATGATTCTTGCGTTAAAAAATTTGTTTATTTGGGAGCAGAGACTCTGTGTATGTCTTTCCTTTGCTGTTATTGCTTTCTTTTGGTTAAATGAACCTGTTATGTAGCTGTAGGGTAACAACAGCCAACAGAAATATTCTATATGCTAATTGACAATTATCATAATTTGTCACATTATGATAAAATGCAACTGAATTTCTGAATAAGCTATTCAACTCAAATATTAACTCCTAAAAAATTGTGATTATTTGCTCTTACTTATAGTGGTCTATTTGTTTGTCTCCTGAGAATCTAACTCTCATGAAAAATTGATAATTTTCTATGTGAAGGGAAGGGAGATGGTAGGAGAGGAAATCTGTTTCTTAAACGTAATTCAAGAGTGAGAAGCCATTCTTTCCACTTGGTACCAGTGGGTTCCATATATTTTTACTATTTCATGAATTTTCTTTATTCCTGTTGTTCCAACCGTAAGTAAAATTGAAGCTTTTTCTGGTTCAGTCACATTCTTTTTTTATTTTAAAAAATTTTGTAGCATTAACATAATGGTTATAACAATAAAAAGGTTTGACATTATACAATTGCCTTGTGTGTACATAAAACTAAAACTATACAATGTGGGTTGGAAATAGTATCTTCTCACAAGTTATCCCCAAGGTCTCTTAAAATCAGCCATACATTGCCAAACTCTATTTTTTGTCTTTCTTTACCACTTCTCTTCAGCAAAGTTAATAACTTCTATTATGAAGGAAAAAATCAATTTATTTATGCCATGCCTTGTTTCGAAAAGAAATTAAGGTGACTTACAAAGATACATAAAATAAATTTAAAACTAAGCGAGGGAGGGAAATGAAGCTAAGGGAAAGCCAGAGGAGAAGGGTACAGCAGAGGATGAAGTGTGATTAGAGAACCAATGCCCTTTGTGAAGCCTTAGGTATTAGAGTTGGGTTGCAGTTTTTGTTCTCAGCCCTCTAGTAGCCAACACAAATATGGAAGCAATTAATACCAAAATATGGGCTCAGCATCAAGCACATAAACAGTTTTCCCAGGAGATGTGCAACTAGTTCAGGGTACCTAGGATCATGGGAAATTTATCTTTTGGTCTTCACAGAGAGGACACTGTAATTCAGGAAATGTATTTGTAACCTACATCAAGTACACACATTAGTACAATGAAAAGCAGTTGTAGGTTCTGTAATTCTTTATCCTATGGCAACCACACACATTAGTATAAGAACTGGTTGTAGATTGTGTAATTCTTTAAACTATGGCAAACATACTCATTTGTGTAATGAAAATTAGTTGTAGATCATGTAGCATGTTGAATAGCAAAAGTCAGTGAAAGCAAGTCAAAGATTATCATACATAGAGCAGTTGTCATCATTGAGTAAGTATAGTGTGTATAGCACTGCAACAGGTTGGAAACTTACAGTCTTTATCTGAAAATCCACATAAACAAAGTTAATGTGTGATGAAAAGTCCTGCAGATATTTAGCAGGAGAGGACTCAGGCTAATTTGGATCCAAACCATGGGTCGATGTCTAAAAGCCTAAAGAAATAATAGGCGTCCATAAGATTTAGATAGCTCTGCACAAGTGAAATTTCTAAAAATATAGCTTTTAATTTGTATTGATTAGTGATGGGTTCAAGATCTTCTTTCTGTCAAGAAGCTAAAAAATATTCTGTGTTTTCTATATTAGTAATCTAGACAGAAGTCACATGCCTCTTGGTTCAGTGGGACTAAGGCTAGAAAGACAATAAGAATTCAGAGAATTTCATAGTCATATTCTATTTGTCCACATGGAGTATTTTGTTTGCTTAATTCTTTAATTATGAGTTTGTTATCTTTTGCGATGTGTTTAATATTTAAGCTTTAACCTGTTAGTATTGAACATAGGTTTCACTGTGTCTTTAGAATTTTTAAACATATACTATAAACAGTGAATATTAAGATCTTATTTTTCAGAAACGACCAAGAAATATACGAAAAATGTTCAAAATTGCTAACAATTGGGGAAATGCAAATCAAAACTATACTAAGATTTCATCACTCCAGTCAGAATAACAATTATCAAGAATATAAACAATAATAGATGCTGGTGAGAAGGTGGAGAAAAAGGTACAAACATATATTATTGGTGGGGCTGCAAATTAGTACAACCACTGTGGAAAGCAGTGAATGGAACCACCAAATGACCTAGCTTTCCCATTCCTTGGTATTTATCCAAAAGAATTAAAATCAGCATAGTATATTGATATAGTCACATTAATTTTTACAGCAAGTCAACTCATAATACCCAAGAAAGAGAACCAGCCCAGGTGCCCATTAGTAGATGAATGGATTAAGAAAATGTGGCATATATACACAATCAAGTTTTACACAGCCATAAAGAATGAAATCATTGCATTTGCTGGTAACTGGATGGAAATGTAGCACATCATGCTAAGTGAAATAAGCCAAACTCAGAAAGCCAAGGGCAGAATTTTTTCTGTCATATGTAGAAGTTAAAGCAAAGTAAGAGGGAAAAAATGGAGAGTTGAATATCATAAAGACAGAAGAAGATCAGTGGAATTGAAGGAGACTGACAGAATAGGAGCAGGAAAGGGGAGGAAATATGAAATGAATTTGGCACAATTATACTATGTGCATGTATGAATAGACAATAGTGAATTCTGACTTTATGTATACGGAGCATCAATTAAAACTAAATAAATAAATGAATGAAATGTAGACCAGTAGAATAGGTAAAAGAGAATATAGAAGAGGGAAACAGGGACTGAAATGGAGTAAATTACATTCCATGCATGTATGGTAATGTCAAAGTGAACCCAACTATTATATACAACTATAATGCACTGAAAAAAAAACATGTTTCTAAACAGGAATTGTATAGAACCCTAGTGTTTACCAGGGAAACATATATCTATTGGGGAAATTAGCATTTTATGACATTGGGCAATTTATTTTTCATTAGTAATTTAATTTGAATATAATTGCTCTTGTTCTGTTGCTATTTAGCCTGTTATTATTAGTATGGAGAATAGTTTCACTTTAAAATCTAGAGAAACAACATTTGAGACAGTCTATCTTTTTGGTTCTGTGCGTCTCCAAGAATGGCCTTATTTGTTTATTTAAACTATTTTTTCCTAGACCCATAATTAGATCTCTTCATATAGTTTGCGCCTCTTTTAGAAACATTTGTGGAAACAGAGACAAGAGGATATCTACTGAAAGAATTAGAAATTCAGTATTATGATAAAAATGAACAAACTTCCCAACAAATTGTGGCTCCATGGTAAACTGGAAAGCACTTCTACTCATTTATTGATAGCTATTTCTCAATAGTCAGGCCATCTACCTCATAAGGAAGACATTGCTGTGCAGTGTATACGTTTTTTCACCATTGTGGAAGGGATCTGACAACTTCTTTCAAGAAAGTAATTCCCATGTCCAATTATTTTAGTTAGCAGTATTCCTTTGCTGATTTACCTATACATACCCTGTGGTCTTATTCAAATTCCACTCCCTCCCTCTCCATCCCACCACTTTTTCCACCCTTTTTTGAGAAAAGCTCTATGTGGGATAATAGAAGAACTCATCTTCTACACACTAACAGATTAGAAGAATCATAATTTCCCTTTCTAAAGTGACCATATCTATGAGAAATTGGGGTAGGATAGGCAATAGTTTCATCTCTTCCCTAGGCAATATAGAAATTGTGACCTTTAGAATATTCTTATAAAACAGTCTTCATGCTGTTCTCCATTCCACCCCCACCACTGCCACCATCATCCCCACCTTATAAGCAGTGTGAGAAACACAGGGAATTTGTTCTCTTTTCTTCTGTCTCAGAGAAATATAAGTCATAGAAATATTACCTTTTTTTTTTTTTACACTTTTATAGATTGATTCTAGGAGAGTCAACTTATTTGGCTCTGTCTGCTCCTTGAAAAACAGCAGCAGTAGCAACAACAAAGGTATTCTTTCCTGGCCATTTTTGTTAAAGTTTATTATTAAACTATGTCTTTCTTGGGATTTAAAACCAGTGATCCGGAGGTACATACAGTTATTATTATTATTATTTATTGTTTCTTTTGGAAATATCTTTAAATAGAGATTGACATGCAGAAAATTAAGCGTAAAACATGAAATTCCACCTATTCTTGCCTACCACTATCTATGCATGTAGTCACTAATAATTCTTTGTGGGTTTTTGGTTTCTTAGATTATATAAAAGTATGATATACAATGGATGAGGAAACTTTACATTTACCTGAAACATTAATTCTTAAAAACAAAAGATGACTCTGCTCTATGGCATATTAATTTCATACTTAGTTATACTATGAAACTAAATAGGTTTTCTTCTAGATGTCAGGTTCCTTTCAGGCACAAAAATGGTAGGAAAAACATTTCTTCAGATCTTTTTATTCCTCTTTAGCTTTACTGGAAAAGGAGTTTTTGCACAACAAAAGAAACAGGTTTGTTTTTGAAAGCACATACATTTCTTAATGAACATACTTATCAAAATTTTAGAAAGCAGGTGATGTTAAAAGCTTACTTAAAATAAGATGTCAACAAAATAAGAAGTATTGTAAACAGCATTACATGAGGAGGGGAAGTTGCCAGCTTTGTTGTTTTATTTATTAAAAATTATTAGTGTATTTTAGTTATGCATAATATTGGAGTTCATTTTGATATAATTATATAAGCATGAAATATAATTTGCTCCAATTCATTTCCTAATACTTTTCCTCATTCTCCCTTTTCCTTACTCCTGTTTCCTTCCCTCTATTTTACTGATCATTTTCTATTTATTATTAGTTTTTTAAGCTATATATATAACTTAATATATAGTTTTATATATATAATATATATAGTATATATATAGCTTAATATATAGTTTTATATATATAGTATATATATATAGCTTATATATAGTTTTTAAGCATTATAGCTATATATAAAGTAAAATTCATTGTAATATATTCATACAGGTACATATATAGATAGTTTGGTCAGTTTCATTCCACTCTTCCTCCCTTTTCCCATTCCATCTTCCTCTCCATTTCTCGCTGCCACCCATTTCTCTACTCCACTGATCTCTCTTCTATTTTCAGGGGATCCTCTCACATTTCCCCACCTTATTTGGGTCTGGCTTCCCCATATGAGACAAACATTTGATGATTCACTTTCTGGATTGGGCTTATTTCACTTAGCATGCTCTTCCATTTACAAGTAGTAGTAGTTGTTACTTTTTGGGTACCATCCTTTCCTAATGAATAGTAATTGTGAAAATGTATTACACAAGTTATAGAGATAAGATTTGAAGATTGTAGGAATTTCAAGGGCAAAAATCTATTCTTTAAAAAAAATAAAACAGGATAGAAGTTTTATCTTGTGACCAGAGATATAGTTCTTAAATGCTAGTTGGTTATCAATGGAGTTGATAACCAAAAAGGGTGTTTCAAGCACTGTAGGGTAAATTCTGTAACAGAATAGGGAATTACTAAGATTCAGGTAAGCATTGACATTAAATATATCTATACATCTGCTTATTTTTTCCCACCCCTTAGTTTTGATAAAATGATGTATGTGTGACACTTTTGTGTACTATTGGGATATGGTGTTAGTACCCAAGAGGTGTTGCTGTGATTGGTAATATGGCAGCATATGACATGATCTCCAGGAATAGCCCACATTTGCATCCCTACATAACACAGTGAATTTTTTATTAGTTCAGCATGTTCTTATATATTGGAGGGATTTCTTGCTTTACATGCATAAATGCATACATAATTACAGTGTAACTTGAGCCCAATCTTTACCCAATATCTCCTCTTTCCACTCACTCCCAGCTCCCTTGTCTCCAATGTGATACCCCCTATTACATATATAAGTGACCATATACATGTATATTAATTTTTGAATTTTCAAATTTTGAATGCCTGCATGAATATTATTTAGCTTCTCTGGGGAGTCAAGTGTACCATACAGAATTAATATCCCTTGCACCTCCCTCTCTACCTTCCCTCTCTCTCCTCTTCCTGCCCTCCCCTCTTCATAGCTATAGTTTCCCCAATAAATTATGTGATACTTCAAATTTGTGTTTCTAGTAAATAAACTTAGGTCTAACTTTTACCCTATCCTTGTTTTTAACTCTAGCTTATGCAAATCAGAGAAAACATTTGATCCTTAAGTATCTGGGTTTGGCTTATTTCGCTCAGCATGACTTTTTCCATTTCCATTAATTTACCTGCAAAAGTCATGATATTATTCTTTCTAATAGATAAGTAAAACTCCTCTGTGTGTGTGTGTGTCAGTTTTTGAATCCATTCATCCAATGAGGGGCATTTGGGTTGATTCCATAACTTAGCTATTGTAAATCGGTCTGCTATAAACATTGATGTAGCTGTGTCTTTGTAATGTGCTGACTCTAGCTTTTCTGGGAAAATACCCAGGAATGGGATAGCTTGGTTGTACAGTGGTTCCATTCCTAATTGTTTGCAGAGTTTCCACGGTACTTTCCAGAGTGGCTGTTCTGCAGTCCCACCAACAGTGTGTTAGTGTTTCTTTCTCCCCACAAACCCTCCAGCATGTTTTTGTTTATATTTTTCATTTTTTGGCATTCTGACTGGAGTGAGGTGAAATCTTAATGTTTTGATTTGCATTTGTATGATTTCTAGGATACACTGAAAATTTTAATCCTGATAGATTTTTAAGATTAATTTGTCCACTCCATGCAATTAATTAACAGCACCAATTCTGTATGGCTGTCTAGTGGCTATTGATAATGACAGTACTCTGCTATGGTTATCAGAAAGTCACACTATTCATCAAAGATTTTACAGACTACATTTTTCATTTTGTTTCTGAGTGTGATGTTTAGGCACAGGTGAGAATGATATGAGAGGATAGGTAAAAGTTTAGTAACACACATTCACTGGTATTAAAACCAAATAGTATTGTAATCAGAATCTTAGAACTGACAATGTTCTTAAAGGTGATTCTCACTTGCATATTGTAGGTGTGATAAACAGGGCTCAAAATGGAGTTGTAAAGTCCATAAGTTACTAAAGAATGAAAATTAGAAAGCAGATATTAAAAACTTAAGTTTGTTGCCTTTCTTTTCTGGACCTTGGTATTTTCAGTGAGATATATATATATATATATATATATATATATATATACACACACACACACACACACACATACATACACACATACATATATATATACATACATACATACACACATACATATACACACACATATGTGTGTGTATATATGTATATATATATATATAAAACCTACATATATATTACTTTATTGAGTTTGGTTGAGAAAAAGCAGAAAGTCATGACTATCTTGTGCACAAAATTATTCAATTATTTGCTGACCACTTGTATGATTAGATAAACAATACATTTAAATATTTTCTCAAGTATTGCGTTTTCTTTGTTGGCAATTCTTGAAATTATTACTTTTTCTGGCCTATTTTAGCTTTATAGAATGGTAGAGATGAAAATGCACATATGTCACCCAATTCATTCCTCTTGTTTTACAAATGAGACTGAAGCCCAGAGAGATTTTTCTCTTGCACTAGGTTCAGTTAGTTAATGATCGAGCAAAGATGAATCCCATTCAGTCCATTGCCTTTTATACTTCTCTACATTGCATTTCATTCAATTATATTTTATTTAAAATTATATTGTGAAATATTTCAAGCATTACAAAAAGAATGAAAAAAGAGAAAAGAGAACAATGCAATTAATACTTATGTACATGTACCCTACATTATGTTCTTAAAAGTCATGTTTTCAGACCATTTTTGTCTCTCAGTTTAAGTAATTAAGCAGAAACTTTGCGTACCTCTGACCCTCTTTCCTTCTTTTATTTTAATATGTGTTTTCCAAATTTTGTTAAGAAAAATTTCAAGCATATGGAACAGTTGAAAGAATTACGCAGTGTTGGTCATGTAACTATTATCTAGATTCTATTAATATTCACTGCATTGCTTTGTCAATTATTTGTCTAGTTCATCCCATGGTCTTCAAGTTGTCTATTTTTTGGATACATTTCAAATGAAAATGAAGATATTAATTTCCCCTAAACATGTTATGTGCATATCATGAAGTAGAATACAATATTTGCTTACATATTCTTTTGATGTTAAATTTACATATAATGAAGTGAACAATTCTTAGGTGTACTTTCATAATCTAGTTTGACAATCCCAACTACTTGTGCATCTGCCACCATGATGATGCTGTCATCATTTCAGAAATTCCTATTCCTCCTTTTCAGTCAATTCTTGCCCCAATCCACCTAGAAACAATCACTTTTCTGGTATTTTCCACTGTTTGACAATTAAATATAAATGGAATCAAAGGGTATATGCTGTGTTATGTAAAGTTTCTTTCACTCTGCATAGTGGTTTTGAGATAAATTCATGCTGTTGGATATATTAGTAGTTACTTTCAGTTGTCAAGTAGTGTTTCATTGAATAGATGTATCTTGGTTTGCTTATCCACTTCATATTGCCGAGATGTTGGTTTTCTAATTTTGCCATTATACGTAAGCTGCTATGAGAGCTATCTACCTTTGGCATACTTACTGTTTTACTGGTATTTCTTTTTTCATTCATTTAATTTTAAACTATTCCTGTTTCTGTATTTAAAGTCCATCTCATATAGTATAAAGTAGGGTCTAACATTTTAAATTTATATGGTTTCCTCTGCTTTTTAATTAGAATCATCAATCCACTTAAATTTAATGTAATTCTTATTGTATGTAATTTTAGATATACTATCTAAATTTTTTTCCCTTTTGTTTTTCATTCCTCTGGTCTTTCCTTGGATTATTAGATAATAAAAATATACAGTTATTCTGGATTATATTCATGTTTTTAGACCTTTTAGAATTCTGTTTTATACATTGCTTTTTAGCTATGCCATTTTGTGTTATATATAGATTCCACATGAGTGAAAAAAAATGCAGTATTTGTCTTTCTGTGCCTGATTTCACATAACATAATTATTTCCATGAATTGTTTATCAGTTCATGATGAAGACTTAGTAGACATTTAGGTTATTTACACTTCTCGGATATTGTGAATAATGCTGAAATGCTTTTGATTTAGAGTCTATTTTATCTTATATAAGTATTGCTATATCTGCTTTCTTTTGGATTCTATTTTCATGGAATATCTTTCTCCATCACTGTACTTTCAGTACTGTACTTTAATTTCAGTGAACTTCTTTCTTTCTTTCTTTGTTTCCTTTTTAAAGAGAGAGGGGCAGTGAGAAAGAAAGAGAGAGTCAATGTTATTTAGTAATTCATGTGGCTTTTGTTGCTCCAACACTTCATGTGTACATGGTGCTGGGGCTGCTTCCCTGTGCATGCCAGGCAAGGACCAAAACTGCTGAGCCACCACTCTAGCCCCTGAAGTGAATTTCTTGTAAGCAATGTGTGATTATTTTTTTCTTTCATCCATTCATTTGATATCTTTTTTTTTTAAGAGAGTGGGTCAGAGAGAAAGAAAGAGAGAAGCAATTTTATTCATATGGCCTTTCATTGCTCCAGCCCCTCACTCAATATCTTTTTTTAAAAATTTTTTTTTATTTTTGAACAACCATACAATTTTTTGACAAAATAATATAAAATGTGTATATATTCTGGATATTGCAATTACTCCCAGGAGCGCCCCCCCCCCAATTACCCTCCCTTATTCCGCCTTTCCCCTTCCCACAATATATCTAAAAAAAGAATTAGGTTGTAAAACATTACATCTTATCTGGATTTAACACATGCTAATAGACCAACTTTCTCACTGTCCAGGGTCTATTCCCCACCTCCACAGATGAGTGGAGACAATCCACCCTTAGTTCTCTGGGTTAAGCTGATTTTACTCAGCATGATCTCTTCCATAGCCATCTGTTTACCTTCAACGGCTGCAATATCATTGTTTCTAATTGCTGTGTAAAATTCCATGGTATAAATGTACCACAGTGTTTGGATCCATTCTTCCAGTGAGGGACATCTGGGTTGTTTCCATAGCCTAGCAATAGTAAATTATGCTGCTATGAACATAGATATTGCTGTGTCACT
>PVKS010035254.1:0-20272 GCA_004027875.1 Aplodontia rufa
AAGGTCTGTGGCTGAGTAGTTCAATCCCCAGTACCCTTCTCCCCTCCTCAAAAAAAACAAAACAAAACATAAATTTTCCTTACTTTAGATTCAGCAACAAGTGCTTAAATACGACACTAGAAGCACAAGTAACAATAATAATAAACTAGACTTCCTAAAACTTTAGTATTTTTATGCACCAAAGGTGATCCTCAAGGAAGATAATCTACAGAGTAGGAGAAAATATTTAGAAATCACAAATCTAATTAGGGATCTATGCCGAAAATATATAAGAAAACTGTTAAAACTCAACAACTAAAAAACAGCCAGGTATGGTGGCACATGCCTATGATCCCAGCTTCCTGGGAATCTGAGGCAGGAGGATCTCAAACTGGAGGCCAGCCTCAGCAATTTACCATGACCCTCGGCAACTTAGTGAAACCCTTCCTCAAAATAAAAAATTAAAACAACTGGGCATACCGTTCAGTGTTAAAGCGTCCCTGGGTTCAATACCAACACCAAAAAAAAAATAAAAATAAAAGGATAAACCAGACATTTTAAAATTGGCAAAGGATCTGAACAGACATTTCTCCAAAGAACATAGGATGGCGAGCAGTAAACAAAAAGGTACAACACCTTAGTTGTTAGAGAAATGCAAATCAAAACCACAATGAGATAGCACTTTACACATATGAATAAACATGACAAAAATATTTATTAAAAACAAAACACAGTAACAGTTGGTAAGGATGTGGAGAAACTGAAACTCTTGTACAATGCTAGTGGGATGTAAAGTGGTATAGCATTGTGAAGAACAATTTGGCAATTGCTCTAGAAAGTTAAACATGGAACTGCCATATGACCCAGCAGTTCCACTCCAAGACATACACCCAAAAGAACTGAAAACCGAGGGGCAGGAGCGGTGGCTCAGTGGTAGACTGCCTGCCTGGTATGCACGAGGCCGTGGGTTCAAATCCAGGCATGACATACACAACTAAGTGTTGGAAAAGCAAAAACCAGATGAAAAAATAAATAAAAATTAATGCTCTCTTAAAAAAACAAAAAAAAAGAATTAAAAACTGAGACTCAGATACTTCTACACCAACACTCACTGCATCACTGTTGCCAATAGCCAAAAAGTAGAAACCAGACAAGTACCCTCAACAGATGAACGAATAAATAAAATGTGGAAGGCGTATCTATACAACAGAGGATTGTTCAACAATGAAAAAGGAACGGCATGACGCATGTTGTAAACTGAGCCCTGAAAACATTATGCTACGTAAGATAAGTCACAACAGAACAGATATTTTGATTCCACTCACATGAAATATCCAGAATTGGCAAATCCATGGAGACAGAAGTAGATTTGTAGTTACCAGGGCTAGGAAAGGGAGGAATGAGGAATTTTGCTCAATGGGTATAGAGTTTCTATTCACACTGATGGCAGTGTGAATGTAGTTGAGTACCACTAAATTATATACTTAAAAATGGCCACAATGGCATACTTGGTTATACATGTTTTACCATAATAAAGTTAAACTGAAAAGAAAAAAGTTATATTAGGCCTTCAGAGGTCTGGAGTGTACAAAGGTACATTTCAAATCAGGAACTCATATCTAAAAGGGACATTGGATCAAAGCCTCATGGCAACTCTGGTGGGAAGGAAGCTTCCTTCTAATCCTTCCGGATTAGTGAGCAGTCTCCAAATGCTGATGGATAGTGGGAGCAGACATCCCCCAAAGCAGCCTACTGATCGCACAGGAAGGAGAAACACCCTGAGATGGAAGGAAAGAAGCTGAAGAATCTGAAAGCATCTGCATGATCATGCACTGTCCGAGTTCAAAGCCTCAGTGTCCTCTCTGCCTGGCAAACGGTGGGCCTTCAGTCTATGATGGTCCCTGCTACCATGCCACTGTTGGGCCTACTGAAGGCTGAGCAGGCCAAGGCGTGGGTGGGGTTCATCAGAACTTAAAACATAGACTCCACCACCATGCAGAGCTTGTGAGGACGGGTTTTAATGCAGTCCAACTTCTCTTAGAAGACTAGGCTTATTGTTCCTAGAACGAACCCAGCTACTCTTCATTAGGAAGAGCACTGCTACACAATTCATTCTCTCTATACAACAGGCCTCTGTTAGCACGTCTGAGCAGCCGTTCATAACAGTCAGCCTCTACCACAGGAAAGACACAATCTGTGAAGAAAATTAGCTGGTCGTCCCCAGAGGCTGTTCTCAATCTTTGGTGGCCTCAGAAGCACTTAGGGAACCTACTAGAATAACAGATGCCTCAGTCCTGCCCACAGACATTCTGATTACTAAATATTTTAAGCTGGGCTCTAGCGCACAACTGTTTAAAGAAACCCTTAAGGGCTGGGGACATACAGTGCTTGCGTAGCATGCATGAGGCACTACGTTCAATCCCCAGCACTGCAAAAAGGCCAAAAAAAAAAACAAAAAAACAAAAAACAAAAAAAAAACTTAAGGTAGGGCACAAAAATGTTATAAAAACCAATTCAAGTTTCATTCAGAATTTTCTCACAGAAATCTCTTGTGATTGCTTTTTTAAAATTTTTAATTATTTTTAATTATCATATCAAAGGGCAGTGCGGTTTTTTTCTTTTTTAAAAAAAGAGAGAAGAATCAATTTTATTTATTTTATCATCTCGTTTTTGTTTCCTGACACTTGGCTATGTATGTGGTGCTAGGGTTCGAATCAGGGTCCTTGAGCATGCTAGGCTAAGTCACTGATCCAGCCCCCTTTTTTTTAAATAAATACAAAATAAATAATTAAAAAAATGTGACATCTACATCTTTTAGTAGCAAAAATATACTTCTATTATATTACCAGGAGTTGGTAACAATTTTTATGAAGCTGGTACATCCTTGGATTACTGGGAAAATTATTAACAGGCCCAAAATTTTGATCAGTCATTAGGCAACACATATCAAAAGCAATAGATATAATGCCCCTGGACCTGATAATCTCACTTCACTGAATTTATACTAAGGAAATAATAACACAAAAGGAAAAAAATATGCAAAAAGATGTCTTTGTATCATATGTAATACCAAAAAGAGACACCTGCATGTAAAATATTCCAAATAATGAGAAAGGATGAAAAATTAAAATTATATATATTATAGTTACAAGCTGTGTATTGGTTACAAACTGTACAAAAAGTTACAAACTGTATAACAGTCACAAACTATTCCTAAATCATACAAAATCTAAAGTTACGTACTACAAAGTACAGATAAATGAAAAGTCTCAAAGATAGCACATTAAGTAGTAATAGCTAGGTGCAGTGGCATACACCTGTAATCCCAGCAACTCGGTAGGATTGCAACTTTGAGGCTAGCCTCAACAATTTAGCAACACCCTGTCTCAAAATAAATAAATAATAAATTAATAAATAAATAAGGGTTGGGGACGTGGCTTAGTCCTTATGCACCCCTGGGTTCGATCCCCAATATCAAAAAGAAAGAAAGAAAGAATACCTAAGGCAGGGGGTTGTGGTTCAGAGGTAGGACATTTGCTTGGCATGCACAAGGCCCTAGGTTCAATCCCCTGCATCACCAAAATAAATAAATAAAGGCAACGTTGTGATAGCTTAATGTGGGTTTTTCCACACTGGTCTCTTAAATTTCTGTATTATTGCTATTTTGCTATACTAAGACTTAAATACATTTAACTGAGTCTGCCTGGAGAGTTAATTGAACAAGCTACGCTGACAGGTGGAGGGCACAATGACCTCTGCTCCCCTGAACCAACACACTCACCCAGAGGTGCCATGGTAACAGATGGCTGTGAGGTCATTTCTTGATTATCTTCCCCAAATGATACATCTCGGCAGATTGATGTAAATATAAAATCTTAAATTTATATTGTTTTAAAAAGCAAGTATATGCAATAAAGAAAAGGAGGAATCTGGTTTGGCAGATATTCACATGGCAAAGAGAAGAGATCAGAAGACTTCATGAACCACAACTTCAATGAAAGCCAACAAAATTCCGTGGTCCATAAGACAGAAGACCCAGTTCTTTTCCTGTTTCTATCAGGACTGGAATTCACTTGCAGGCCTTGGTTTCTCATGTGCAAAGTGAGAGGATAGGGAC
This sequence comes from Aplodontia rufa, assembly GCA_004027875.1. Classification (NCBI taxonomy): domain Eukaryota; kingdom Metazoa; phylum Chordata; class Mammalia; order Rodentia; family Aplodontiidae; genus Aplodontia; species Aplodontia rufa. Next base: position 4,097 of record PVKS010035254.1, read on the forward strand.
ACTCTTTCCCCTTCCCACCTCACAGGACTCGGAAGAAAAAACAATTATGACCGTTAAGGTGCTTTGAAAATCATTTTTATTTTAAAAATCTGGCTATTATTATTATAAACACATTCATTTATGTCTCTATGAAAAAAGGGGGTAATAATATTTAGAAGAATCCATTCTAAACTGATAAGCAGATGTGTCTTGGAGCAGCACAGAGATTGCACCTCACGTTAGCACTCCCTTTTCCATCAATACTGTCCTTCCCATGATGTGTATTGTATCTATTCACCTATCACTTGGGTAACTCTTTTAAATTTAAATTTGTAAAAGTGTGATGGTACGTGCCTGTAATCCTAGGGACTTGGGAGGCTGAGGCAGGAGAATTGCAAGTTTGAGGCCAGCCTCAGCAACTTAGCAAGGCCCTGTCTCAAAATAAAAAATAAAAAGGGTTAGAATGCTGGGTTCAATCCCTAGTAGGATACATATATACAACAGTTATATGTACACTCTGGTCAGATTATATTGAAGTCTTCCTTTATTTTATACATGGCATCTTAAAACACTTAAAAAACAGAGTTGTCCAAAGAAGCATGGTGAACCCCAAATAAAAACAGGAGGGCAGGGCTGGAGAGGTGCTCAGCTGTAGAGTACCTGCCTGGTGTGTGCCAGAATCAGGGTTTAATCCCCAGCACCACATACACAACTAAGAGGAGGAAAAACAAAAACCAGATGAAGATAATAAAAATTAACACTCTTTCTCACATTCTCTCTCTTAAAAAAATAAAAATAAAAAACAGAAGGGCACCTGCAGGTATAGCTCAGTGATAGAGCGCACACTTAAACATGCAGTACAAGGCCCTGGGGTCAATCCACAGCACCAAAAAAATAACTAAATAAACCTTCAAGGGACAAAGGATCCAGGGCTGTTTGCATATTTCCAATATAACTGGCATCAATTCTTATTGTAGTTGTCTCCCCTCCTAGACCATGAGCCCTGAAGTATAGGGACCATGTATGTGTGACTTTTAGTACCTGGTGCCTACCTAAAGAACGGGCTTAGTAAATAATCTAATCAAAAAACAAAAGCCTGATGACTGTGCTAGGAAACGTGGAGGCCTAGTGCAGAGAGAAGAGTTACTTTAAGAGGAATAATTTATGTCAACAGGTAAAAGGGGAGGACCAAATTTTGGGCTAGCCTAAAAACATGTCTGGCAACCACTCTGTGCGGGAATGGAGAATGGCTGAGGTCTGAGGCTAATAACCAGAATGTAGTGGAAATATGGTAGGGCTGGATTGTGGTACCTGTAAGAGCTCTTCTTCCAAGGTACAAACCATATTAGGGTATATTTCAATGTATTTGTTTATTTTTTTATGCAATCAACAATTCCACTAGGTGCAGACGTCACATTAGTAAGCTACAGTGGACACATGTGTTCTACAAACTCCCTGTGCTCTCAAGGACCTAGACAAGAGCGAATGCCCAGGAGGGAACCTGAGCAAGGATGAAGGTGAAGGGTATGGCAGGAAACAGCAAGAGGTGAGGAGACCTCCAGGTGAGAAACAAGAAGTTAACAAAGGTGACACGGAAGAAATGCCACCATTTTCCGATATTTGAGCTAAATGTTATTGGGACCCATGAAGTGAAGTGGGATGGGGGCTGCGATAAGAATCCCGAGGAGGAAAATCATTTGGTGCAGTAATAATGGTCTGAGCCTAAAAGTGGCAAGAAAGTCCCGGATGGTGAGGACCCAGCTGGGGACAAGCAGTAAACTCTGGTGCTTTGGAGGTGAGTTAGTCTAACACAAACTCCCTTCACGGATAATGCTCTGCTGGCACTGAGTAAAGAAAGCTTTGCTCATGTTTTAAAATTACATATTATAAATTAATGCTTTCTTTGGTTAGTTTTTGTTTTTAAAACTAATAGATCCTTCACTTATTTTCAAGGGACTCTTTTAAATGATTCTGCTTTTAAACATTTATGTTTTACTACTGTCTACTATTTCACCTATTAAGTTGAAAACCAGACTTGCAGTTATCACAACTGAAAGTTATTAAAACTCAGTTCTTGGGACTAGAGCGGTGGCTCACCGGTTACAGCGCTTGTCTGGCATGTGCAAGGGCGAGGGTTCCAACCCCAGAATCACGTACACAACAAAGTGTCGGAGCAACTAAAGACATGAAAAACTAAATAAAATTGATTCTCTCTCTGTGTCCTTTTCTCTCTTTAAAAAAAACAAAACAAAACTGAGTTCTGGGGGCTGAAGCAGTGGCTCAGCAGTTAAAGCACTTGCCTGGCATGAGTGAGGACCTAGGTTCGAACCCCAGTACCATATACATAACTGTTAAGAGAAACAATGTCCAGATGAAAAAAATAAATAAAATTCTCTTTCTCTCTCTTGCTCTCCATCTTTAAAAAAGAAAAAGAACCTCAGTTCTGAAAAAAAAAAAATTCAGCTCCGAGCCTAACACACTGAATCTTAAATGGTTATGAGATCTACCAAGAGTATTAGAAAATAAAAAATACTATTTATTTTAAAACTGATTTTATGTAGAACATTATTAAGAATAAATGGTGACTCAAAAGAATGCATCTCGGGGCTGGAGCGGTGGCTCAGCGGTTTCGGTGCTTGCCTGGCAAGCACGAGGACCCGGGTTCAAACCCCAGCACCACGTACACAACTAAGTGTTGGAGCAACTAAGGCCATGTGAAAACTAAATAAAGTTGTTTCTCTCTTTCTCTGCCTCTCTCACTGTCCCTCTCTCTCTTTAAAAAAAAAAAAAAAAAAAAAAAGAAAAAAAAAGAATGCATCTCATCCAACCTCTAAATCAATTACACTGAAGCCAGGCATGGTGGCATAAGCTTGTAATCCCAGAGACTCAGGGAGGCTGAGGCAGAAGGATCCCAAGTTTGAGGACAGCCTCAGCAGCTTAGGGAGGTCCTAAACAACTTGGCCAGACTCTGAGTCAAAATAAAAGATAAAAAGGGCTGGGATGCATCTCAGTGGCAAAGCACCCCTAGGTTTAATCCCCAGTACCAAAACAAAAGAGCAGGAAAAGAAAACAAAATAGACTGAAGAAAAAAAAAGAATCAAATATAACACATTTGAACAATAAACTTCTGGCCAATCATTCTCATCATCTACTTAAACTATTTTAAGTATCTGAAATCTTCCTCTATAAAAAGGAAGTTCCCTTCATCTGAACTACACTTATATTCTTTCACAGAAGCTACCAAAGCATAACACATCAAGCTTCAGATTTCTGCTTGCTATCAGTACAAAAAAATGCTTATCTCTTTTACACAAATAAGTTTCAATCTGTGGGTCTATTCAAAAGCCTGACACACTTGGAGGTCTGCGTTTTCAGATCTAACACAAATTTGTGGTGTAAACTTTGCAAAAACCTGTTCTGTACTTGGCACATCAACCGCAAGATGGACATCTCCACCTCTAATAGAAGTTCATTTGAAGGAGCTGACTGGTTGACTGTAGCTGGGAGAATTAAAAACTATGACTGAAAACTCTCTGATAAAAAAATTAAAGCTTTAAAAACCTAAAACAGTGTTACAAGTTAGCTCATAATAAACAATGACCTACAGAAACTGAGATGTAACTGCCACAAAGGTGCAATTAGACAATTTTACAAAAATGAATAAGCAAACAGCTCGTCGAATTTTAAAAATTTTCTTAGCAAATGGAGAAGATAAATAATATTCAGTACTCCGGGGCACTGTGTTATTTTATCTCTATGGTCTCTGCATCAATGTTACTATTCTTCTAAACCCCTTGAGGAGCAAACCGACCTGCGCTGTCTCAGCTCCCTTATAGGAAGAGTTCAGTAAATGTCACAAGTAATAAACAATAGTAATAAAAACACAATTCCTAACGCCAGAATTCACACCAGCCTGGGGCACCTGATTAGGGTACATGGCAACATGCAACTATGTCTCGCTTCTGACTCTTCTGCATCACTGCCTCCCAAAGGACTACAGAACCCGAAGTTCTCGTTGCCACATGTACAAATTAAAGTATCACGTTTAAAGAACTCACTGGTTCTACGAATAGGTCACTATTTAATCAAAGAGTCGCACTACACAAACGCACCCGATGGATGTCACAACATGCTTTATGGCTCCAACTTCATTATTTTTTTTTAATTTCGGAAATAAAACACAACTCTTCTTTAAATATTATGTAATAAGTTAGACTCTGGAAAACCCCATACTCATTGGAGCGGCTCAGAAAAAAAAAAGGAAAGCAAAATTCGATTAGCTCCATTGTACCCAACCAGGCTAACGTGCAAGATCACACACTCATCTTCGTCGGAGCGCCTCTGCCAATACCGAAGAACAACAAAGGCAAGTTGGGGAGCTGCTGAGGCTTAACTCAGCACTTGTCCACTTTCCCAGCTTCGGAAAGCAGCTCTCCGAGGGCCCCCGGGGACCCGGGGCACCGTCCGCTGCCCTCCCGGCGGGCTGCTCGGCTGCGCGCCGCTCGCTCTGCTTTTGTCTGGCCCGGCTGGGAGCCCCGCGGCCCGCCTCCCCGGACCCCGTCCCTCCGGATCCTTCTCCACACCCATCGCTCGGAGGAGGCGAGTTGCAGGTTTCTCTGCTGAGCCCCTGCCGCAATCCCGAGTTCCTTCCAGACGCGACCCGGGCTCCGCTGGCTGCTCGCGCCGGGGCGGCACGCTCGGGTCAGGAAGGGGGCCCGGGGTGGGGTCTGGGAGAGGGAAGGGGAGAGGGGCACACAAAGCCCGGCTGACCCTACAGCCGCCCTCCCGCTCTCGGCAAAGCAGCCTGGGATCAGCAACCTCCTGGCTGGAAAAACAGCCCTCACCTCCCGCTCCTCACCGGCTTCCCACCTAAGAGCCGCCCCCTCCCCCCAAAGTGCACCCGAGAGCGGATGACAGCGCTGGACCTCGCGCCCACCCAGACCCGGCGCCCGCCACCGCGGGGGAAGGACCGGGGGCCCCGGGAGGACTCGGATCTAAACCTCCTCGCCCACACCCGGTACTCACAATCCTATTATTCGCTAGTGTTGCCGCTGCGGACCGGACAGCCGCCGCCTTCTCCTCCACCCCAATGAGGTTAAGCGCTTGGTGCGGGGATTAAAAAAAAAAAAAAAAAAAAAAAAGGAAAAAAAAAAAAGAGCGAGAGAGAGCGAGAGGAGCCCACAGCGCCTGCGCAGTGCAGGCTCCCTTTTTCCCCCTTACCGCCACCAACCCGGCTGGACCATAGAGAAGGTAAATCGAGACCAGAGAGGTGGCTGCCTCTCTATGGTAACGCCCCGCGCAGGCGCAGGCCTGGCTGCGCGGAGTTTCGGAAGCCGGCCGTCCCTGGATCTTTGGCCCCCACCGAGAACATTAGTTGACCCTGAAGGGGACCCGTAGGGTAAATGAGAAGGAAAGGGTGGCCAGAGTGTAGTTAGGCCCTTGAGGGAGTTGCGGCAAAACTTGGGCAAGTTGGACCCAAGCAAGAGACACCGGAAAGCAGGGAGCGTGATAGGAAGAGCTAGAGAGGAGTCAGGGAGCATGGGTAAAAGTCGTCCGACCGGAACTTCCTTTGGTCAGGGGTCTAATACCTGAAGGAAACAGCGTTTCACTTCTGGGTTAGCAGCGCTCGCGCCCCCGCGGGCGACTTTGATGAAAGAAAATGTGCCCTGCGACTGCCCGTAGCGAGGCAGTGCGTCGGTCCTCTGTGTCCTTCCCGGGGTGGCGCGGACAGTTATCCCGGAAGCACAACTTTTCAACGGTTCTTCGCTGTTTCGGGAGCGCAGCGGCTCCCGTGGAGGCCTCGGGGACGCCGAGCCGACCGCTACAGTTTCTTTTCACTTCTGTGACCGCACTAACAATGCCGCCTCTGTCCTCCCTGGCGCCTTACCCGCGGATGATGCAGAAGGCTATGCAAATGACAGGGCTGCCTTCAAGGACCCTGAAGCACCCACCGCGGGCTGCGCCCAGCCGCTGCGGCCGCCGGCAATTTGGGCTGGGAAGCCTTTGTGATGAGAACACACCCAGCTTCGCACCGCCCCGAGAGTGCGAGCTTCCGCGCACTGGGTGCTTAGGCGGCCTCTGCTGCTGAGCTTCATGCTGATGGGGTGGGAAAGGGCTGGGAAAACGCCCCGGAGAACTCGCAGAAAGATGCCCTCTGCGCCCCGGGACGCAGCAGTCGTGGTTGGAGGGGCTGCGCTAAAACAATGCCATGAGTGGGTCTTGTGCAGAGAAAGGAGAGGATTGTGGTTTGCAGGAGCGAGGACAGATTGTGACGCCTGGGTGAATCTCGAAAGGTGGCATCTTGGTGAAAGCACCAGACTTTGTCTATGCAGAGGTGATCAGGAAAAAGCATTCCAGAGAAGAACTACGGCGGGTGAAGGCTTAGGAACTGGCCGATTGGTGGGCGCACAACTAACGTGGAGAGTAGCGTGCCCGAGATGGGGAGCAGGAAGACAAGGGGAAGGCGTACACAGTACGGTTTGAAAACTAGAATGGGAAATAGGCTCTTTTGTTTCCTTTTTTAAGAAATTTATTTGTCGAACAATCAAAAATGCTTCCAAGGAAGCAATATCATACATATATGTATTCTGAAAATTATATTTATCCCTAGAGCCCACCCTGTTTACCCATCCTTATCCCTCCCTTCCCTCCTCCCACCTCCTTCCCAAAACATCTCTACGAATGCCTTAGGCTGTGTGTCACTGCACCTTTTCTGGGTTTAATACATGAGAGTTGACCACCCTTCACAATGGCCAGGGATTAGCTCCAGCCTCCACAGAGGAGTGGAGACATTGGACACTTGGTTCTCTGGGTTATGCTGATTTCACTCAGCATAATTTCTTCCATAGCCATCCATTTACCTTCAAAGGCTGCAATATCATTGTTTCTAATTGCTGAGTAAAACTCCATGGTATATATGTACCACAGTTTTTGGATCCATTCATCCAGGGAGGGCATCTGGGTTATTTTTTGTTTCCTTATACACTTTTTGTGTAGTTCAGTAGCATTAACTAAACTAACTTTGATGTGCAGCCAGTCTTCAGCGTTCTTTACATCTTTCAAAGCAAGCTCCAACCCATTAAACAGCAATTTTTCCTTGCCTCACAATCCCTCCCCACGACCCTGATAACTTTTCTACTGTGTCTATGAATTTGAGCATTCTAGGAACCTCATGAAAGTGAAATCATGGTGTTAGTGGTTTTGTGACTAGGTTATTTCACACAGCATAATAGCCTTGAGATTTATCCTTGACTGGGGTGGTGGCACACACCTGTAGTCACAGCAGTTTAGAGGGCTGAGACAGGAGGATTGCAAGTGTTTGTTTGTTTACATTACAGAAACTTATTGTTTTGGAGACTGAAGTCCAAGATCTAGGTGTCCACAGGGTTGGTTGACCCTTAGTCCTGGGTTCTACATGCTCTTCCCTTGTCTACGCTGCCTGGTGCCTCTCTGTGTGTCCAAATTTTCTCTTCTGATGAGGACACCAGCCAGACTGGGTCAGGGAAAGGATTGAAAGTTCTAATCTAGCCTTGACAATTTAGGGAGACCCTATTTCCAAGTAAAAACTGAAAAGGGTGGGGGATATAGTTCAGTGGTAGAGCATCCCTGGGTCATCCCAAGTACTGCAAAAAAAAAAAAAAAAAGACTTATCTGTAATGTGTTCTGTATTGTCCCACGTGTCAGAACATCCCTTTTAAAGCTGAGTAATACCCCCATTGTGTGTATGCACCGCTTGAATTACTTCCACCTTTTTGCTATTATGAATAATGCTGCTGTGAACATGGATATGCTGTTACCCCTTTAAGACCTCTCTTCAACAGGATGGAAAAGACTTGGGAACCAAATAGAAAAATACATACTTGATTGTACTTGTTCAGGTTCTTCACTATGGATAGTAACATTGTGAAAGAAGTGGTTACAACTTGTGACATTTTCCCCTCAAAGTTACATAAAACATTTATGAAGCTTTTAGTCTGCCAGTCGTTGTACTACTGCTTTCTGTGAATTATTAGTGTGTCTTCGAATGCATCAAGATCAATGTGACCAATTGATGTTCACCCTATTGTACAAGTGAGAAAATCCAGGCTGAGGGAAGGCTCATCAACCACACATATAAACAAATGTTTAGGAAAGAAAATTGCCATGGAAGGTAGGCACCCATGGAGCCTGACGGTTCACTGCAGGGAGGATATTGAAAACAACATTCCACACATGAGTGACTTCTCAAGAAAAAATAAGGTGACATCAAAAGCTCTATCAAATCACCGGTGTGTATAAAGGCTCAACACAACAAAAGAACATGTTCTTTTCCTAAAAGAACTCTGTATTGGATTGCAGGTCTGCTTTTTGCCTTTAATATGTATAAAATGCAGGCTGGAGTGGTGGCTTGGCGGTTACAGTGCTTGCATGGCATGTACAAGTACACCCCAGCACCCACTTACACAACTAAATGTCGGAGCAACGAAAGCCCTGTGAAAAACTCAATAAAAATTTATTTTCTCTCACTGTCCTTCTCTCTTTAAAAAAAAAATTATAAAATGCTAGGTAGGAATAGCTTTGTATGTAACAGAAATTAATAAGACACATAATTTTCTACACAACACTTCATCTTTCATTTTATAGTCTCAAAAATACTGTGAGGTCCCAGAAACTCAGGAGGCAAAGGCAGGAGGATTGCAAGTTTGAGGCCAGCCTCAGCAACTTAGTGAAGTCCTAAGCAACTAAGTGAGATTTTGTCTCCAAAATAAAAAGGGCTGGGGTTGGATCGGTGGGTCAGCAGTTAACTGTGCTCGCCTGGCATGTGTGAGTATGTGAGTTCAAACAACAGCACCGGGGCTGGAGAGGTGGCTCAGCGGTTTCGGCGCTTGCCTGGCAAGCACGAGGACCCGGGTTCAAACCCCAGCACCACGTACACAACTGAGTGTTGGAGCAACCAAGGCCATGCGAAAAAACTAAAGTTGTTTCTCTCTTTCTCTGTCTCTCTCACTGTCCCTCTCTCTTTAAAAAAAAATAAAGGGGCTGGGGATGTGTCTGTGGTAAAGCACCTCTGGGTTCAATCCCCTATGCCAAAAAAATTAAAAAATAAAACATGCCTCTTAGCAGATAAGGAAATTCAGAGCCAGAGAGGAAAAATTCTTTGTCCAGTGTCACGTAGCAGTTGTCCCACAACCTTGATTGGCACCTGAACCTCCAAAATTCCTCTCTGCTTTGGTCCCCCTTTGAGTGACAAGACGCCTTAGTCTGTATGAATCAACAGTGTTTCTATTGTCAGTCTCACCTTCCTTGGGGATGCATGCCCAAATTCCCATGATGCTAATGCTGATTAAACAAGGAGGCAGAGAATATAAGTGCATTACAAACAGGATTCATACCACTCAAAAATATTGTGTACCAACTACGTGCCAAACATTTAGCAAAGTAAGGAAAAATCCGTGACCTCATCAAGGAAATATTAAAGTAATGAGTAAAATATATGACAGGATAAGTGTTGGGGCGTGAGGGGAGGCAGAATGAAACAGCCAGGCACAAATAGGATGTGCTTAATGTAGGAAAAGAGATTTTTAAATTCACCAGGGGGACCCCAGTGAGAGAGCAAACTTATTCAAAGATGTGAAGGGAGTGTAACAAGGAATGTACCTTGTTGGGGCTGGGGGAAGCATTCATGGAGAAAGAACAGCAAAGGCAGAATTGTTCTGAGGCAGGAGGATACCTACTATAGTCTAACAAAGGAAGCCGGAGTGTCCAAAGGCAAGAACAGGAGACTGAAAAGAGGAAATGAGACCAGTGAGGTAACAGGGTGCCAAACTGTACTGAGACTTACAGGCCCTTAAGAGGGTGCCTTTAGATGGCTCTGATCAAAGAAGTAACAATTTGACCCCTGTTCCCCATGTTGGTGCTAGGGATTAAACCCAGGGACACACAAAGGCTGAGCACATGCTCCCTGGCTTAAATTTTTAAAGAATCACCTTGACTTCTATTTTGAAAACAAATTGTTGGGGAACACGGGAGACTACTTCAGAAGCTATTGCAGACAATTTTGACTTAGGAAAGGTACAAGCAGTGGAGGGGTGAGGTATCTGGGAATATTCAGACAAGATGGCACCCAGGGTTTGATGGAGGTTTAATTGAGGCTGTGATAAAATTAGGGAAGTCCAATGTGACACCCAAGGTTTTCGGTATGAGCCATCTGAAGAATGGAGGTGCTGTTTACTAAAATGGGCAAGATGAATGAAATGATAAAGGCACAGGTTAGGGATGGGGTAAGATAAGAAATTCGAATGTGGATCTGTGAATTTTGACATTCTTATTAGTCTGCCACATGGAAATATTGAGAAAGTAGATAAATATAGAAGTCTGTAATTCAGAAGAAATTTTCAGGCCGGCAATATATACACAGTATTTAAAAATTGTGAAATCATCTAGATATTATGTGTAGACAGAAATTTAAAAAAGATAATCTAAGCCACTGATGAGGTGTGGAGGAAGGGGTTCAAAGATGAACAATCATGTCCACTGCAGATGAGCTATAATTGTGACTCTTTTCTAAGATTAGAGAATGAGGTGAGAGAGAAAGAGAATTTATCATTTTTGTGATCTGGTTTTTGTTTTTCCCCTACTTAATTGTGTATGTGGTGCTGGGGATCAAACCCAGGTCCTTGCGCATGCCAGGCAAGCACTCTACTGCTGAGCCACCTCTCCAGCCCCTATAATTGTCTATTATTTATGTCATTGGATTGGAATGAGTTCATAAAAGAATGTTAGAAACACAGTTGGAGAGAAGGAAGATAGACATTTGAAAGAAGAGTTTGGTTGTACAGGCAGGAAGCATAAATGTGATACTTTAAGGGATAGGTAGTGTTAAGACAGTCTTTTTTTTTTTTAAGAGAGAGGGACAGTGAGAGACAGAGAAAGAGAGAAACAACGTTATTTAGTTTTTCACATGGCCTTAGTTGCTCCAACATTCAGTTGTGTTCTTGGTGCTGGGGCTTGAACCCGGGTCCTTGTGCTTGCCGGGCAAGCACCAAAACTGCTGAGCCACCACTCCAGCCCCAAGACAGTTATTTTTAAGTTGTTTCATTCCATAAGTATTTTAGTATTTTAAAGATAAGTTCTTTTTTAATAAATGTAACCTCAATACTACTATTACTCCCTAAAAACTAATAATTCCTTAATAACTATGGTCCTGCCTCTTATCTTCATAGGATGGGTTCAAGGACACCCTATGGATATCAAAATGTGCTGGTGCTCAAATTGTTTATATAAAACGGCATAGTACCTTGCATATAACCTTCACATAACTTTCAGAGTACTTAAAATCATCTCTAGATCACCTCTAATATCTAACAATGTAAACGTTATGTAAATACTTGTTATACTATAATAAGAATAATCACCAAAAAATGTCTGTACATGTTCAATACAGATGCCATGTATTTCTGAATATTTTCAGTTCATATTTGGTTAATTCTACAGATGTTGAACCCATAGACATGGCCAACTATAATCTGTCAGTCTTCAAATTTCCTAGTCTCAAATTGAGCTTTTTTGAGATATATTCATATATCATACAATTTACAAAAAAAAAATTGATTCTCTCTCTCTGTCCCTCTGTTTTTAAAAAGAGAAAAGTGTATCATCACAGAACTGTCTACTCAAGGGAGGGATAAGGGAGGGTAATTGGGGGGGGCACTCCTGGGGACAGCTGCAATGTCCAGAATATATATACACATCTTATACACATTTTATATTGTCTTGTTAAAATCTTGTAAGGTTGCTCAAAAATAAAAAATAAAAGAAAAAAAAAAGACTGTCTACTCAGATCCTTTTCCATTTTTATTTTTGTAATTTTATTTATGTATTTATTTTTAGAGAGAGTGAGAGAGAATCAATTTTATTTATTTTTTCATCTGGCCTTTGTTTCTCTGACACGTCATTGTGTACGTGGTGCTGGGATTCAAACCACTGTCCTTGCACATGCCAGGCAAGCGCTATAACCGCTGAGACATCCAGCCCCAAATATTGCCATCTTAATATTAAATTTGATTTATGAACAAGGAATGTTTTTCCATTTACCTAGATCATCTTTAATTTCCTGCAGTAATGCTTTATATTAGTTTGAAGTTTTTACTTCTTTTGTATTATCTATTCCTATGTATTTTACTCTTTTACCTTTTTTTTTTTTAAAGAGAAAGGGAGTGAGAGAGAGAGAGAGAATCAGTTTTCTTTAGTTTTTCATGTGGCTTTCGTTGCTTGGACACTTCATTGTGTACATGGTGCTTGGGTTCAAACTCGAGCACTCATGCATGCCAATCAAGCACCGTAACAGCTGGGCCATCCCTCCAGCCCCTCTTTTGATGTTATTGTAAATAGAACTGTTTGTTTTATTTTCAGTTTGTTCATTGCAGGTGTATACAAATGCAATTTTTGTACTGACCTTGGATCCTGCAGAATTGCTGAACTCATAGTATTATTTGAGTGTATCTCTTAGAACTTTGTGTATAAACCATGTCATCTGCAAATGGACATTCTTTTTACTTCTTCCATTCCAAGTTGAATCCTTTTTATTTCATGTTATTGCTTAGTTTTTCCCAGCTAGAATCTCCAGTATAGTGTTGAAAAGAAGTGGCAAGAATTTGTGGTTTGGATAGAGCACTTGCCTAGCATATGCAAGGCCTTGGGTTCAGTCCCCAGTCCACAAAACAAGAATATAGAGCTGGGATGTAGCTCAATAGCAGAGTGTGTGCTTAGCAAGCACAAAAAAATTTTAAAAAGTGCACATCTTTGTAATGTTCCTGTTCTTAGAAAAGATTCAATATTTTACCAGTAAACATTCTATTTGCTGTGGGGTTTTCACATAAGGCCTCTATCCAATTAGGGATGTTTTCTCTTAGTCCTAATTTGTTGAATATTTTATCATTAAAGAGCTATAGATTTTTTTTTTTTTAAAGAGAGAGGGACAGTGAGTGAGAGAGAATCAACTTTATTTAGTTTTTCATGTGGCTTTCGTTGCTCAGACAATTTGTTGCATACATGGTGCTGGGATTCAAACCTACCTACTGGTGCATGCCAGGCAAGTGTCATAACTGCTGAGCCACCACTCCAGCCCCAAGAGGTATGGATTTTTTCAAATCCATTTTCTGCTTCCATTTTGATGACCATTTCCTTTTTTCCTTTCTTAATATATTACATTCTTTTACTGTCAAATATTCTTGCATTCCTGGAACAAATCCCACTTGATTATGGTGTACAATCTTTTTATATGTTGTTAAATTTGATTTGTTTGTACAGTTTGCCCTCATCCATGAATTCTGCATCTGTTAGTTAAACCAACCAAGGATCAAACATATATATTTTTCAATTGCTTCTGTACTAAACGTATACAGACATTTTTCTCATCACTATTTCCTAAACAATAGAACAATTACCAGTTATATTGTATTAGGTTTTATAAGTAAGAAGTGATAAAGGAGGATGTGCATTAATTATACACAGTGTATGCCATTTTATATAATGGAATTGAGAGGTTCTGGAATAATCCAACTGTATTTGATTGAAGACCGTTGCATCTATATTATTAAGAGGAATATTGATCTCTAATTTTCTTGTGATGTATTTGTCTTTTTTTTAAAAAGAGAGAAGGACAGTGAGAGAGAGAGAGAGAATCAATTTTTATTGAGTTTTCCACATGATTTTCATTGCTCTGACATTTAGTTGTGTACATGGGTTCATGGGTTGCTGGGGTTTGAACCCGTGTACTTGCGCATGCTGGGCAAGCACCGTAACCACCAAGCTACCACTCCAGCCCCTCTATTTGTCTTTTTTGGTATCAGGATAATACTGGTCACATAAAATGAGTTAAGAAGTATTCCTTTTCTATTTTTTTAAAAAGTTTTTAAAGTTTAGGCACTTACTACTGCTTTTTTTTTTAAGAGAGAGGGACAGAGTGAGAGAGAAAGAATCAATTTTTATTTATTTATTATTGTTTCTCCGACACAGTTGTGAATGTGGTGCCAGGGTTTGAACCCAGGTCCTCGCGCATGCCAAACAAGCACTCCAACCGCTGAGCCACCACTCCAGGCCCAACACTTACTACTTTTTGTACACTTAGTAAAATTTGCTAGTGAGTCAATGTAGGCCTGGGCTTCTGATTTTTGTTGTTGTTGTTGCTCCATTGCTTTCTTTTATTACTAATTCAATCTGTTACAGGTGTATTCATATTTTTTCTGTTTCTTCTTGAATCTGTTTAAATTGCTTGTGTCTTCCTAGGGATTTGTCCATTTTGTCTAAATTATCTATTTTAATGGCATTCAACTGTTAATAATGTTCCCTTTGGTCCTTTTTGTTTCTATAAGTTTAGTATTATTCCTTTCATAATTTTTTCCATTTGTTCTACCATAATCCAAATAATGCCAATATTTTGCATTTGATTTATTTGTGTCTAAGGTTTTTTTTTTTCCACCTTTATTAGAAGTATATTGTGATACAGGATACAGATGAGGGGGAAACATTGAGAAAACTGTAGCAATCAATGTGAATAAACTTTGATAACCAGGGGTAATGCTAACGCATAGATAAGCTACTATGGCTTTCATCTATTGCCGTTTCCCCCATAAGAACTCATGTGTTAAATGGGTATCTAGTGTAGGAATAACATCGGCTTCTGGGATGGTTCCCCCATATTCCCAATCACCAGACTCCTATGAGTTCTTCATATACCCTCCCCCCTCCCCATCCCCTTCCCTCCACCTCCAAGTTACCTAGGGAGCTTTCGCCCCTGTTGCACTGAAAGTCATTCAATTTGAGGCTTTGTTAGGTCATCCGTCTTAAGGTTTTTTTTAAATACGGATTCCCTCTTGGTATTTCTGTATTGAAGAAATGAAGGGTTTTCTTCTTATATGTTTTGCACATTCTAGATTTTTTTAAAATTGCGTTTCTGATTGATTTAATGTGCTCTTCTGTCCCTTAGTTACTTAGTAGTGCTTTATTCCCATTCAGGGTGTCTTGATGTCGTTGTTTATGGCAGAACTAATTCATACATCCATCTTGAAGTATATCCTTTCCAGTTTTCTCTTTTTGTTTGTTTTTTTTTTTTGCAATGAATTATATTTTTAATACAATTAAAAGTTTATTTTTAAAGTTGTTTGTAATCACAAACTAAAAATTGTGTCATGTGCTTACTTTAAATTATTACATATAATGTTCAACAGCAACAAGCTTATTTTATGCACACGGTATGCTGAATATGGGATCTACAAATCAGATTTTAAATTGAACAGTCAGTCCTTTAAAAAAATCCATATATTCTAATGAATACATATCACCAACTCACAGAAATACAAATGAAAATGTGTTCTGTTTTCATAAATCAGTCTACTGACTGCCCTTTATCAAACCACTGGACCAAAGTTAAGAGTCAGAGGGTATCTCTAAGAGGTTCTTCAGCCCAATTCCTTTAGTGAGTTTATGTGTCCTGAAGTCAGTGCAATTTTTCTTTTACCAAAAAACTGGAATATGTAATATATAGAATTTGACTACTTTAGATTTTACAGATAAGGAAAACAGTTTAGATCAGCTCAGTGACCTGACTAAGGACACCCAACAGCAATCAGACAGGACTACAATATATCTCTCTTTATGCTACTGAAACCAGACTATCTATTGTAATGCTAACTAGGATTATTTCTTGTCCTCTTCTTTATCCAGAACACCATAATTTTTCCTAGATTACATTTTAAATGATCAATGGGATCATTTAAAAAGCCACATAACTTAATTTTTTTTCTTATTTAATCACATATAAGTCTTCCAAAATCATTTGAAATATGAGCACCTATTTCTTCTATACCTCAAAGAGTACAAAACCTGGAAAAAAAAAAAAAGTCCAAAACCTGCCTGATTAAAACAAAAAGGAGAGTGAGTCTTAATATTTAAGATCATTAAGACCAAAAGCAAACTGGCAATTACCCGGAAGACAGCTGTTCATCAAGTGTTCTAACTAGGTCTAATAGACATGCATACATCACTGAAAGCATTTCAGCAAGACCCATTTTTTTTTCTTCTTTTCCCCGGGAAGTGCTGTACCACTGACCCACATATCCAGCCCTAGATCCACATTCTAGATAGAACTCCCTGGATGAAGAGCCACAGAAGCAAGCGCTATCAGGAAGTATACTATTACAACCACATTCCTTCATGTGA
>PVKS010035255.1:0-20235 GCA_004027875.1 Aplodontia rufa
AAAAAAAAAAAATAGTGGTCTCTAGAACACATTTCAGAGAACACTGCGGTTTATCAACTTATGTGCTCTTGTAGACTGGGAGCTGTGCTTTTTCTGTTTATATGTGCATGGATGTCATCATAACACTGTGCCCTCCCAGTTCTCTTAGCTCTTCTCCAGCATTTTCTCCCACTCATTTTCCACTTCATCTCCATAAATGTTGGTACCTCTCTGAGATCAGTGTTTAGAATTGTTGTCTTTCAACATAGCCTCTTTCTCAGCAGTCTCATTCATTCCTAAAACTTCATCTGCCATCTCTGTCAAACTTCTTCCTGGATAAAAACTGAGCTCTGACCTGTTCCCCAAGTTTCCATTCAACGTTTGCATTTTCCTGTGGGACCTTCCTGCCAACACTTGGCAGTCATGTCTGTCCCTTGCTTTTGCTGGTCAACAGAGTAGCATGGACCTCTCGCCTGGAATTTAGCCTCTCTCCTTTCGACTCTACCCACCACTTCACTGCAGAAAGGCTCTAGTAATCTCTCCTGCTGCTGCTGCCACCATTCATACTTTTTTTTTTTTCTTTTCAGGCATTTTTACTTTTTGCCTGCTAATGATTACTTCCATACCTAGTCTCTGTCCTTTGCTTTAACCTATTTGAAACATTACTGTGCTGTCGACCTCAGTTAGACTCTGCACATTCTGCCTATAATCTGTTTTATTCCCCAATATTTTCTTTACACAGTCCTCATTTCAATCTGGCTGCCATTAGGTACAGTTCCCTGTGCTTGTCCTGTTACTTATTGGTCATTTCCATGGAGTGACTTCTGCTTGCCATCTGCCCCCACCATCCTTTACAACCCAATTTATGTGAGAACCATTCCTTCAAGTCTTTCCTGAACTTGCCAGCCAGAAATCATCTGTCCTTAAACATCCATTTTACTTTATCTGATGATACCATCACTTTTCACTCCCTATTATAGTTCTTTATAATAAGGTATAAACTGTAAATTCTTTAAGGAAATGATACATGTCTATATTTGTCAATTTATCTACTCCTTTGCTTAATGCATGAAGATCCATAGAAGTCTGTAGAAAAGCTCAGTGTAGAAGCATGTGCCTGGTGAAAGAAGAGGGACGAATGAAGGAAAGAAAGAGGAGAGGAGCAGTTCAACAATAACACAGGCTTACTCCAGAGAAACCTGCAGAGGGGGGGCCCAAGAGAGTCTGGGAACCATCTGCTGCTTACAGAATGGGGTAGATATAGAGGACTAACAGAAAAGAGGAGTTGTCAGGGAAGAGTCCTTTCTTGTGATGGATTGCTTAGGGTTTCTTTACATGATGATGGAGTTATAGGTGGGTCTGGTTTTTAAGAATAGGTAGATCAGGGATTTAGGTATAGGTAGGTACAGGGTTTAGGGGTTAGGTGGTGCTGGGGTTTAGTATGAATGATAAGATTCAAAATGGTACTGCCTAGGTCAGGTTCCCTCTAACACCTGGTACATACAAGGCCCTGGGTTCAGTTCCCAGTACAAGGGGGGAAAAGCACTACAGGAAGCACATTATGATATTCAAGGACTTGAATTCTTTTTTTTCCCCATTAATGAATTTATTCATTAATATTTTTGTTTTATTCATTCAGTGCAGTCATACATATAGGAGGGAATTGTTGCCACATAATAATGATCACATGCATAATGACAGAGCAAGCCAAGGCTGATGCCAGTTCATGATCTTCCCCCCCTTTGGGTTCCCCCTGATCCCATGTTTCCCCTATTTTACCCCCATGTTAGTTAGGCTTCTCATGGAAGTTGAAGGCCTCCCCACTGGGTCAATAACTACCCTATTCACTCCCTCCAGCTGCCTCGATATCCTCTATTCCTGCCCTCCTCCCTTCATCCCCCAGCATCATAGGCAATGTTCCCCCTGTTCACGTAAAAAATTCACCTATGTTGAGGTTATTATTAGCTTAGCCTTTCAGTCTGTTTCCAATTGTATTCTAGCTTCCACATATGAGAGAAAATATTCAGCCCTTGAGTCTGTTTGTGATATTTCACTTAGCATAATTTTTCTACTTATGTACATTTAGCTGCAAATGCCATGTGGTTCTCTCTGATAGCAGAGTAGAATTCTATTGTATGTATTACCACAGTTTTTGAATCCACTCATCCAGTGAGGGGCATCTGGATTGGTTCCATAGTTTAGCTATAGTAAATTGAGCTGCTATAAATATTGATGAAGTTGTATCTCTGTAATCTGCCGATTCTAGCTCTTTTGGGAAAATACGTAGGAGTGGGATAGCTGGGTCATAAGGGTGGTTCCAGCCCTAGTTTTTTAATGAGTCTCCACACTGCTTTCCAGAGTGGCTGTACAAACTTGCAGTCCCACCAACAGTGTGAAAGTGTTATTCTTTTCCCACAACCCCTCTAGCATCTGTCATTGTTTGTATTCTTCATTTTTGCCACTCTGACAGAAGTGAAGTAGAATCTCAGTGAAGTTTTGATTTGCATTTCTCTGATTGCTAGTGATGTGTAGAGCATTTTCTCATATATTTATGGGCTTTTGGACTTCCTCAGTTGAGTGATTTCTGTTTAGCTCGTTAGCCCATTTATTGATTGGATTATTTGTGGTTTTGGTGTTCAGTGTTTTGAATTATTTGTATATTCTGCATATTAGCCCTCGTCTGAGGTGTAGCAGGCAAAGATTTTTCTACCGTTCTGTGGGTTCTTTCTTGACACTCTTGACTAATTCTTCAGCTGTGCAGAAGCTTTTTAGTTCAATGGCATCCCATTCATTTATTCTTACACTACGGGAGTCTTGTTAAGGAAGGCGGTCCTGATACCTGTGTCATGTAGTGTTGATCCTATTTTTTTCTTCAAGCTGTTGTATAGTTGCTGGTTTAATTTCAAGACCCTTGAACAATTTTGATTTGATTCTTGTGCAGAGTGAGAGGAGGATCCAATTTCAGTTATCTGCATATGGCTGTCCAGTTTGTCCACCATTTGTTGAGCCGGCTGTCCTTCCATACTATAGTTTTGCCCCCTTTATAAAATATCAGTTAAAGATTTGAGCATTTGTCTTAGTATCTTCTATTTTGTTCCATTGGTCTTCATTTATATCTTGATACCAATACCATGTTGTTTTTGTTACTATAGCCTATAGTATAATTTCAGGTCAGGAATTGTGACACCTCCTGCTTCCTCTTCTTAGTAATGTTTTGGCTATTCTGGGCCTTCTGTTATTCCACTAAATTTCAGAATTCCTTTTTCTATATCTGTGAAGAATGTCTTTGGTGTCTTGATGGGGATTGCATTGAATCTGTACAGGGTTTTCAGGAGAATAGCCATTTTGATTATATATTGATTCTGCCTAACCAAGAGCATGGAATGTTTTTCCATCTATTCAGATATTCTGCAATTTCTTTTTTTAAAGTTTGATAGTTTTCAATGTAGAGGTTCTTTAGATCTATTCTTCTTGAGGCAATTGTGAACAGACTTCCTGAATTCTTCTTTACTGGAGTTGTTGCTGGAGCATAGGAAAGCTAATGATTTATGAGTGTTGATCTTATAACCAGCCACTTTGCTGAATTCATTTATAAGTTCTAGGAGTCTTCTGTTTGAACTTATTTGGACTTCTAGGTATAGGATCATGTCATCAGCAAATAGAGACAGCTTCTTCTTTTCCTATTCGAATTCCTTTGATTTCCTTCTTGTCTGGCTAGGGTTTCAAGGACTGTATTGAATAAGAGTGGTGAAAGTGTACATCCTTGTCTTGTTCCTGAGTTCAGTGGAAATGCTTTCAGTCTTTCTCCGTCAAGCATAATGTTAGCTATGGGTCTGTCATAAATGGCTCTTACAAAATTAAAGTATCTTCCTTTGATCCCTATGTTCTCCAGAGTTTTGAGCATAAATGGGTGCTGAATTTTATCAAAGGCCTTTTCTGTGTCAATTGAGATGATTATATGATTTTTATTTTTAATTCTGTTTGAGTGGTGAATTACATTTATTGATTTGTATATGTTGAACCAGCCCTGTTTACCTGGAATGAAGCCCACTTGATCATGATGTATTATCTATTTAATGTATTTTTGGGTCCGATTAGCTAGACTTTTATTAAGGATTTTTGCATCTATTTCATCAGGGAAATTGGTCTGTAGTTTTGTTTTCTTGATGTGTCTTTGTTGGACTTTGGTGTCAGGGTTATATTTGCTTCATAAAAAATGTTTGGGAGTCCTCCAACACTTTCAATTTCATGAAAAAGCTTACGAAGGAGTAGTGTTAATTATTCTGTAAAGGTTTGGTAGAATTCTGCTGGAAATCCATCAGGTCTTGGGCTTTTCTTTTTTGGAAGGTCTTTGATTGCTATTTTGACTTCACTACCTGAGGTTGGTTGGTTTAGAATTTCAGTGTCTTCCTGGGTTAATTTGGGAATGTTGTATGTAGCAAGATATTTGTTTGTTTCAGATTATCAAAGTTGGCAGAGTATAATTTTTCAAAATAAGTTCTGATAATCTTCTGGATTTTGATTGAGTCAGTGGTGATATATTCGTTTTCATCTTTGATATTTTTGTTTTGCTTCACTGCATTCTTTTGGTGAGGTTGGCAAGGGGTTTGTTGATCCTGTTTATTTTTTTGAAGAACCAACTCTGTTGATAATATGTATTTTAACTCTGATCTTCATTATTTCCTGTCTTCTTTTAGGTTTGGGTTTGGATTATTCCTCTTTTTGGTAGGATTTTTGAGTTGGAGCATAAAAGTATTTGTGCTCTTACCTCATTTTGAATTGATTTGATTTATAGCACTCACTGCTATAAATTTAAGAAGGCTTTCGTACTATACCAGAGACTTCAATATGTTGTTTCATCATTGTGATTCATTTCCAAGAATTTCTTTCTGTTCTCATTATCTTTTATCCATTGTTTAAGAGGGTATTATTTGATTTCCAATTTGAGTAGTTCCTGTTGTTTTTCTTGCTGTTAATTGCTAAGATCATACCATTGTGGTCTGACAGGATACATGGGACTATATCAACTTTTTTATATTTATTAAGGCTAGCTTTGTTGACTAGGATGTGGTCTGTATTGGAGAAGGATCTGTGACCTGAGATAAAGGTGTAAACTCAGCTGATTTGGGATGGGATTTTCTGTAAATGTCTGTTAAGTCCTGTTGATTTTTAGAGTTGTTTTGGTTAGAGATATCTTTGTTGATTTTTTGCTTTGATGATCTGTCTGTTGATAATGGAGTATTAAAATCCACTAGTCTTATTGTGTTGAGATCGATGAGGGGTTTAATGTCCTTGAGTACTTTTTCCACATAGTTGGGAGGGTTGTAATTGGGGGCATAAATGTTAACTATTGTTATGTCTTTTTATGAATTGGTCCTTTTACTATGATATAGTGACCTTTTTTGTCCTTTCTGACTAGGTTTTGGTCAAAATTAACTTTATTGGATATAAGGATCACAATGGCAGCTTGTTCTTTCAGGCCACAAGCCTGGGAGACATTTTGCCAACCTTTCACCTTCAGTCTGTGTCTATTTTTGATTGTGAGGTGTATCTCCTGTAGGCAGCATATTGTTGGATTTTGGTTTTTAATCCAGTAAGCCAGTGTGTGTCTTCTGATTGGGACATTGAGTTCATTCACATTCAGAGTTAGAATGGATATGGGAATCTGGGTCCTTGACGTTGTGACTGTTGCTGTGTTTTGCGCCATCTTGGCTATCTTTTAGCATGTTTTGTGATAATTGAGTTTCTTCTGTTTAAGGGCTTTGGGTGTTGTTTGCATGTTCCTCTGAATTAAGTATGTCCTTGAGAATTTTCTGTAGTGCAGGCTTTGTGTTCGTGTACCTAGCTTTAATTTATTATCATTGAAGTATTTAATTTCCCTGTCACATCTAAAGCTGAGTTTTGCAGAGTATATTACCTTTGGCTGATAATTGTTTTCTTTCAAAATTTGAAAAACATTATTCCATGCTCTTCTGGCCTTTATTGTCTGATTGGAGAAATCCATAGTAATCCTAATTGGTCTGCTTCTGAATGTGATTTGGTGTTTTTCCCTTGCTGCTTCTAGGATCCTTTCCTTGATTTCTGTTATTCGTTTTATAAATGATGTGTCTTGGTGAATTTCTTATTTGGTTAGGTCTGTTTGGTGTCCTATAGGTGTCTTGAATTTGATTTTTCTGGATCGTTCTGAGATGGGCAAAATTCTCCTTGGCAATTTCACTTAGAAATTTCCGAATGTCCCATGTTTGTTATTCAATCCCAATAACTGTCACGGTATTTCTTCTCATCTTGTCAAATACTACTTGGAAGTTCTGATCATGCACAATAAGCTTCTTGTCTTCCCTCCTTGATCTCAACGTTGCTCGGCCTGTCTTCATTATCTAATGTTCTTTCTTCGAGAGCTGAGGTTCTATTTTCTACTGAGTTTACTGTTAGTATCTTCCAGTGAACTTATGATTTGGTTGACTGTGGTTTTCAGTTCTAAGCTCTGCTAGATCTCTTTTCAGAATGTCTAGCTCTTTATATATGTGGTTTCTCATCTCCTGAAATTATTCTTATCTCTCTCCTTAAATCTTTTAATTGTTTGATTGAAAAACTAATCATAATGTTGATACATTTTTCTAGATGTTCACCTAGGACCCTGACCATGGAACCCTTGGATGGGGAGCTGTGGGGTTCAGGTGAAGAATTGTTTCCCTTTTTCCTCATTTTCAGTTACAGAGAATGTGGCTTGAGGTCCAACACTGAATAATTCTCTTGGGGGCTTTGTTGATGGTATCGGAGCTTTTTATCTCTTTGCTTAGTTGGGCTGGGATACAATTTGGGTATTGCAGTTCAATGGCTGATACCCCAGTCTGTGAAGTGTTTTGGACCTTTACATTTTCCAATACCTCCGGGAATAGGGGATAGAAGTCAATAAGTGCAGCCACTGCAAACACCAACAATGTCAACTGTCACTGTTACACCACTGATTAGCATTTATAGGAGCAAAAGGATTAGCAGGTTTCTTCCTTGATGGTTTTCACACTATATTTGGTTAGTATGCAAAGACCTGTTTTCAAGTATGGCATTCACTTCAGTTTACAGGACCTCTGTAGGTGAGGAAAAGAAAAACAAAGTCTAGAGAGTCAAGGGAATGAGATAGGCAGGTGGAACTTGTAAATTAGGATATAGAACTACAAGTGGGTAACGATGATTTAGGATATTCTGCTAGAAATAAGGAAAAGATAGAAATGGGGTGAGAGTGGAGTAATGACTTGGAGGGAGGATGAGATCAGAATACAGTTTAGGAATTGACAGAGTAATGGGAAGAAGGGGGTAGTAAAGACTGTGATTTCAGCCCAAAGAGACTGAAGACTGGTTTGCAATATTGCAGACCGCCACAGGTTGAACCCCAGCAACATGGACACAACAGTCAAATACAACAAACACAGCAACAATCAAACACACACAGACACAAAATACATACACTAAGGAGTACCAATTTCAAGAACAACAACAGAAAAAAAGGGTGTTGGGAAAGTTCTGAATTATTACTGCCATGTTCAAAATGTAACTTGTGGGGAGGGGGGAGTATGTGTTCGTAGTTGACTTCTGGGTGGAGTCGTTTCCTAGTTGAGTTTCTTGGAAAATGAATCTTGGTGATCTCAGCTGACATATTCTCAGGAGGCCTCCCAGCAATTTTCTCCTATAGAGGAGTTGCAAACTTTCACTTTCTCTGCTTCCTGGGAGAAGAGACTTCAAGGCCACCCGACTTGCATTCTTGGGCATTTTAGTGTCTGCCTGCGCAAACTCCTATCCCATTTCAGCCGGGGACCCAGGAGCTGCTGGGAGTCTTGTGGTTCCTGGTGCAGCTATAAGGGCCTCTTGCTGTTCCAAGGACAGTGGCTGGCCTAAACTGAGCATACCCAGGACCATTATCACCCCACTCTTGCATATCTTGAGGTCCCTACTTGGCCCAAGAAGTGATGTGTGGGGGCAGTTACTCCCCTCAGCAAGTGGGGAGGCAGGCATGAAGGAGACACCAGCCCAGCTAGACTAGTGTCTGTGGAGGTCTCCAATGCAACCACTAGGGGGCGTGGAAGCCCAGTCCTACTTGGAGTATCTAGGACCTATGGGACCACTTTTGTTTACAGAATTCAGGGTCTGAAAGTAGGGGAAAGCACTGAATCCAGCTGCGATTCGTTTCATAAGTCCCTGAGGCTGATGCTAGCCTCTGCCCTGCTTAAGTTTTAGACAGTGTCTGTTGGACCTGGAGACCTAATTACCCTAGTGTTTTAGGTCCCATTGAGCAGAATCTTGGACACTGACTCCACCCACAGATTGGGTGTGTAATGGGGTGGGCAGGAAGCCTCTAAATGCTAGTCGCCTGGACCAGTAGGGAGGGTCCACCAGGCCCACACAGCCTCCAGGGGGGAACCCCACCTCCAGAGTGCACTCCCTGTTCTAGTCTGTATCTGGTGGTTGTGGGTTCATGTCATGAAGTGTTCCTGTACTGTCCTCTGGTTGGTTTCAGAATGGCAGAGCAGCCCTGCTTCATGCGATGGGATTCAGGGGACTCTGTGTATTAAAGCTGTCCCCTCAGTTCCTGCTACTTCTGAAGCCCCAGGGCACCAGAGTCCCGTGCCCAGGCTCCGCTGAGCACTCACTGCTGTGTCTGATTGTATTTAGGCTGCACAACTTCCTCCCCTGCAGGGCAGATACCCAGCTGGGTAGTTGGCACTGGAAAATTATCAATTGGTACTTCCTGCCCTTTCAGCTTATCCACAGCTTCACGTCACTAAACTTCCTTCCCTGGATGGTAATGAATTTGGGGAGAAATCTTGAGTCCACCCACCTTACAGTAAGGCACCTCTCCCACTGTCGTTGCCCCATTTTCACTGAGAGACTCTTCACTCAGCTTCGCCACAGGTCACCATGATGAATCTCAAGAACTTGCATTCTTGAAAGATAAGTCTATGATTGTATAGTTTTGAAAATAGTTACAGAAAAGATTCTACTGCAGCTATGGCAGAAATAGGTCGGATAACATGTGTTTGCTTGGGAAGTATCTTGATATTGACTTTAGAACCTTTGAGGAGACTGAATGTTTTAACTAGATAGAGGGACCTTAGAGGACTTTAATTCATTGGCCCTGGGATTCCAGGGAGACATCTCAGGGTCCTCCCTAGAAGTGTAGGCAAGGGAGAAGAGGACAGGGACCCAGGTCTGCCTCTCCACACATCATGTCTGTTTCAACTGACCAATGCCGTTCCGCTTTTATCTTTTTAAAAATAGAGAATTAACATTTCATTTAATATTTAAGGCATTTGAACCAAAATAAAAATTAGAAAAACACTCATCTAGTCCACTGTCCTTATTTCATATGTGATGAAAAACAAAATTAAAAAAAAAAAAAAAACACTCAGCAGCTGGTCCAGAGACGTACAGCTGGTAGCATCAAAACCAGGATTCGTTTCCCTGGTGCGGCAGCTCCCTGCGGCAGCGCACATTGCCTGACTTCTCTGCGGCCACCTAGTATAAAGGCTTTGGAGAGTGAGGACAATGTCTGCATGTTGTTATGCCAGCCTTTGATATGGTGCAAACTGGAGGTTTATACCAGTTTAGTCTAATTAAATAATCATAGGGCCAGGCATGGTGGCGCATGCCTGTAATCCCTGTAGCTTGTGAGGCTGAGGCAGGAGGATCCAAATTCAAAGCTGGCCTCAGCAACTCAGCAAGGCATTTAGTGACTTTGTGAGTGGGCCCAGTCAGTGCCTAATGAGAGCACTGCATGAAAGGAGGGGGAGGATGGAGCAAAGATAAAGTTACAAAAGCTGTAGTGAAGAGGCCAGTGAGTCGGCTGGCCTGTGGAGGGCTCACCACCTTATACGCAGCAAGTGCCATTTCTTTCCAGGTTCCTTTGCTCTGTCGTTCATGGTTCATGAAGCTTCTGTTTGTTGAACTATATTATACCATGCAGTATGCTGGGAATTTGGGAAGAACAAAACCGTATGTGGCATTAAAACATTCTTCTTGGATGTAGGATAATTTACAGTCTGTTATTAAAAAAACAAAACAGAAAAACTGAGTAACTACTCTCTGATTGGCATGGGGTACAATAAGACACATAAAATAGTCTTTAGCTTAGAGTTGTTGAAGAGTTAGCTGCATGATAATCTTCAAGCTTATAGCAACAAAATGGGAACGTAAACCAAGTGTGGTATTGCTATCGAATGAGCATCCTACCTTTAGACCTCCATGTTTATTGTTGTTAATGTACAATAACAGTATTTAGGGACTCTGAGGAATTTCCCTTACCCTGGTTTCCGAAAAGTAGCAATTGTAGAAAATTGCATATCTCGCCTCACTTTAAGTTAAATCACAACAAAACTGTGTAGTGGACCACAGGGTCCGCCTACCCGGGCGTCTTGTGTCTCTGTTGCAGCTGCGGGTCTTGCTTATACATTTTGCACGTTTGCTCCCTTAACTCTGAATAAGAATCTTACTACTGTTTCATGGAATACTCTGTACTATTTCCTGTTGCCCTGCACTTGTTACATACCATGTACGTTTTAAAATCTTGGCTGTCTTTGCTTCTAAATTGCTCTGTTTCCTGTCTGCTCTCAGTGAATCGCCCTGGTTCGTTAGGCGTGGTGGTAGCACACGGAGGCTCTTTCTATCCCTCCGATCATGTTTTACGGTAGCTTTCTGCCTTATATAGTGTATAGTTTGGCTTCTTTGTCATTTCTTTGTTGTGAATTTTAATCATGACTGGTCTTTTCTGGAAACCAGAGCTGCCCATAGAGAAGGCGTCAGAGGTTTCCTCTACTCGTTTACCAGTGCATTTAACTACCTGAGAATGTGCTGGTGACAGAGTGACCCCTGTGTGTTTTTGGAGCATTATAGAGATGGGGGTGAAATACTTGTTCTTCATCTGAAATCAACATCTACTTCCAAACCTTTTTTACTATGTGGTCTCGTTAAAATAAATTCCAAGAAAAGATTCCCTTTTCATAGTTTACTTAGTATTGATTCTAATTTTATTTTTTAGTAGTAATACATGTTAATTAAATGGTAATCTCAGTTGTTGCTCTTGGGAAATGGCCATCCACAAGAGACAGATAGTTTTTTTTTAATTTATTTTATTTTTTAAATTTTTTCATATTGTGGCTTGAACCCAAGTGCTTAACCACTAAACTACAGCCCCAGCCCTTTTTATTTTGTTTTTTAATTTTGAGACAGGGTCACATCAAATTGCTTAGACCTCACTAAGTTACTGAGGCTGGCTTTGAACTTGTGATCCTCCTACTCCAGCCTCCTGAGCCTCTGGGATTACAGGCATATAAGCCACCACATCCAGACAGCTTTATTTTCACCCAACAATTTTGTTTTGTTTTTATTTAGAGTGATTTCCATATGCCACCTTTAACTTGTGCCTTCTATGCCAACATAATTTGTTTCCTTCTATTTAAGTTCTTATTTTTTCTTTTTCCATGTGCTAATTCTCCATTTTTTTGTTTTCCAACAATAGAACTATTCAGCAAGACAAATTGAAATTCCTTGTGTGTGCTTTATAAGTGTGATTTTTTTTCCCTGCTTGTCATTTTTTTACCTCAGAGTAAAATTATTTCATTTACACACACACACACACACACACACACACACACACAAAATTCGTGGTAATAATTTCCTTTTTTTTTTTTGCTTTGCAATGAGTTATATTAAATTTTACTATTTTTAAATATATTTTATTAAGGAATTGAGTTATGATAGTCATAAATGCATTTAAAGCAACAATATGATATGCATATACACTTAAACCAGAATTACCCCTCAGAGCCATCCCTATTCTCCCTTCCTCTTTCCTCCCCATCTACTCTACACCCCCCCCACTACATATCTATGATTGCCCTAGATTGTGTGTTACGATGTCTTTGTTGGTTCTAATGCATGAGATTGACTACCTTTCACACAGGCCTGGTTCGAGCTCCAGCCTCCACAAATGAGTAAAAACAATTGACCCTTGACTCTTGGGATTTGGCTAACTTTGTTCAACATGATTTCTTCCATCACCATCCATTTACCTTCAAAGACTGAAATTTCACCGTTTCTAATTGCTGAGTAGAACTCGTGTGTGTGTGTGTGTGTGTGTGTGTATGTGTGCGTGTGTTTACATCTGTATATAGATCTATGTAGATCTATGTAGATTTATATCACAGTTTTTGGATCCATTCATCCAGTGAGGGACATCTTGGTTGGTTCCATAATTTAGCTATTGTAAACTGAGCTGCTAAGAATATGGATTTTGCTGTGTTGCTGTAATGTGCTGATTCTAACTCCTGTGGGAAAATACCCAGAAGAGGGATTGCTGGATCATATGGTGGGTCCATCCCTAATTTTTTGAGAATTCTCCACACTGCTTTCCAGTAAATTTTATTTTTATGCCTTGGTGAATCTCTAGATCCATTTAATTGCTAATCAGAATTGTGTTACTTAGTAGTAAAGTTTTGTAAATCAAGGAAAACTATCTTGTTCAAACAAATTACTGTGGACCAGGACATTTATGTGAATATGTTGAAACAAAAGTAATTCTCATTTTAAATTTTAAAATAATTGTTTATAGATTTGTAATATTTACTAGTAAGAAAAGCAGGACAAAGAGAAGTTGGTATAAATGGGTTGTATATAAAGCAGGTTTATTAAGTTTATAAATAGTTTTGAGTGTGGGGAAAGTGGTTAGGGTTGATATTAGGAGGTATTGGTAGAACTCAAGGAAAAATAACAGTTATCTCTATGAGAATTCAACTGTAGAAATGGAATACAATCCAACGCCCCATTGGGATGCTCATGCTTGTTAAACTGTGCTTCCTCACTACGTGTTGAGCCTCAGTGAAGTACTGGGCTACAGTTCAGTGTATTCAGTAGGGCTGCTCTCTACTGAAGATGCCCACATTCGTAAAGTAGCACATACCACATCATGGTAACTTTCAGTAAAATAGTAATCCTAATGCTAATATCATCACCACATATTTAGAAAATAATGTTAAGGGTAAATATACACACCTGTAGATTACACCAGAGGATATTATTGGTTTGATCCATCTATAAATTCAGAAAAAAGTGGATCAAAAATATAAGAGTAACAGAAAAATGTCATAATGATGAAAAATAGATCAACTTGAGTATTTTTAGATGAAGAATTGATATCACTTTGAAAGTGATTAGCTAGAACAGTGATGTTTATTGCAGCACATTTCATAGTATCTAAATTATGGAATCAACCCGGATGCTCATCATTGGATGAATGGATCAAGAAGCTGTGGTTTATATGTACAATGAAGTTCTACTCTGCTGTTAAAAAGAACGAAATCATGGCCTTTGCTGGTAAATGGATGAAAATGAAGAAAATCATGCTGAGTGAAATAAGCCTAATCCAGAAATAGAAAGGTCGAATGTTTTCTCTCATATGTGGAAGTTGGAGTAAAACAAAAGGTGAGAGAAGACAAGCTTCTATAATCCATCAAATATGGGTTAACAAACGAAAAGAAGATTGGTTGAATGGGGGTGGAGTGGAGAGGATGGGGGAGGGAAAAGGCGGGATAGGAACACTGTGTGGTATATTTTGCATTTCTGAGGTACTGAATAGTTCCCATGCAGACCTTAAAACAGAAAAAGTTAAAACACACACACATTCCTCTCTCTCTCCTCTTTTTCCTCTCTCTTTTCCCTCTGTCTCTCAGAATGAGACCAGGCAGTAAGGGTGAGGGAATGCTGGGGAGGCAATTGGGCCAAAATACACAGATCTCATGTGTGCATGAATGAGTAACAACAGATCCCTTCGTTATGTAAAACTGTAATGCTTTTAAAGCATTAAACTGTAATAATTTTTAAAGATCTGAAAAACAAATAGGAACAGGAAATTAGTTTTAAAAATTATTAGCTATAAATTATACTCAATGTGGATTAAGCTCCTGGATTTGGTGCTAAGGAAGAAATTTTTCAAGGTTTGGAATTAGAGAAAATACCCTTATACAGTTGTGTGAAATGTAATTTTGTTAAAAAGCTGAATCGTAGCTCATACTTCACATTTAATATGTAAGTACTCTCAATAAAAAGTATGTTTTTCTCAAATATGCAGAACTAAGCATATAGAAAACTGGAAAGATTTGCTACCCAGTTCTTTACTCTGAAAGGATAAATTTAGAAAAAGTAAAACAGCTGACATATCATCTGCCTTATGTGGAAGTGACATCTCTGTGATGAGATGGAGATGAATCCTTAGAATGTTTGAGGATTTTTATCAAGAGAATAGGTTTACTATAAAGATGGTAGGAAAGTTCTGTACTTCACAAACATCCTCACAATATCTTCAACTTCAGAGTGTGCACAGCAGACAGGTCGGCCAGCAAATGGAATACGACTGTCGTCTTAATAACCTAAAGCAATTTTAGAATCACTGAGCTACAAAGAACTGTGGAGACTGGCGGTAAAGTTTGTTTCCTAATATGATCACTTAGGATTTTATATCATCTGTTTCATTTGCTAAGCTTTTGATGTTTGGTAAAGAATGATACAAGAAGAAATATAATTTCTAAACGACTTATAATCATGCAATGACTAATATAGTGCCTTGAACATTTTAAACAGTATTTTTTTGGATTTCACTGAGCATTTGTCTGTTTGCACATTTTAATATGCATACATACATGCATTTTCAGAATGTGAAAAAAATTGAACTAGTCAGATCAATAGTAATGAAGTTATTTTTATTTAGACATTAAAAATGTCCAAATATTTTAGAAACACCTAGCATCTGGCTTGACCTCATTGTATTTCCAAAAACTATTTTAAAACCGTCCTTGTATCCACAGGTTATTTATCTTGGTTTTGAAAGACACACTACACTTTTTATGCACACATCCTTTATTTGGAAAGGCAAATGATGAACCTGCCTCTTCCTTACATCTGATAGCACTCTTCTTGGTGTTAAAGGCCTAGTTCCAGAGCTTAACATTTTAATAATCTCCTTTTTACATTTAAAGCACTTATGCCAAAATAAGATGTTTCTGCAAAATAAGTTTCATATTTTCAGCAGAATTTTAAAATTTAACTAAATTTTTTAATTTTTGGTAGGTGACAGATCTATTTTAAACTCATTCTGCCTTGTGGCATAAAAATGCTGTAGTGTAATAGAAACTCCATGATAAGTCAGCACATTTTTTTTTGCAAGTTTATGCTTCACTTCATTTTCCAACAATCATCTGATCAGGAAGTTGAGATAATATCCAACTGAAGTGTTCTCCTATATTTCACCACCCTGTTTGTTAATCTTTATTGAACTATAGTTTAATTACTGTAAAATTCTCCCATTGAAGTGTCTGATTCGATGGGTATTTTTTTTTTAATTTACAGAGTTGCCTACATACCACAATCTTACCACCCCACTTCCATCACCCACAAAAAAATGCTTGTGCTTATAGTTGAGCATTTTTAATAGGGACTCTTCCGTCTTTTCTGATTCCACATTGTATTGTATGTCTCTGCTGAGACATGTATTACAATATTTCATTAAAAAATGCAGTACTCATTATTATTTGAGTATATTTCCCTTGCTGGATTAAGATTCCCACCAGGAGGCTTCACCATGATGATATCACCACTGCCGAGCACACTCCCTGATCTCTGCTGGGCTGGCATGGAGTATACCCTGGGGAATACTATTTCCAGGTGTTTCCTTCTTGGAGGAGAGCAGGCCATGACCTGCTGCTGCCTGCCATGCTCCCCAGGCATTCCTGTGGGTGACTCGGTGCCTGAGTTGAATCAGGGAGTGCCCCAGGAGTCCTGTAAGGTGACCACTTAGGGTAAGTTCCTACTTTTGTAGATTTCTTGCACCTATCCAGACCTGGGTGTTTCACTGAGATGATAACATCTAATGGTTTTACAGTGGTGGTGAGGTAAAGAAAATTAAGTCATGATACATAGTGCTTGCAAGCACAAGGGGTAGAGTTTGGCCCTTGTTTCATACCCCATTGCCTTTGACGTTTTGGCTAGAGGAAGATGTGCAGGAACGACGTACTGAGTCAAATGAAGTCAAGTATCAGTTCTATGACCCAAAGTGCAAGGCGCCCTCAGAAAGTTAGGTTGGAGAGTGTGGTGGGACCTGGGAGCCCCCTGGGCCTGCTTAGGCTGCTAGCCTCCCTCCATCAAGGCTGAGAAACCACGACTAAAGGAGCAGAGGTGAGCCCTGTCCCACTAGTTTGCTGCATAGTAGGGCAAAAGGGCAAGGTTGCTTTGCTTCATACCAGCCAAGTGGGGGCATTGTTCACCTAGCTTTGTTGTGAGGGGCTTGCATGCCACATCTTGGTGCACTATGCCAGAGAAGAGGACTTTTTGGTCGCGTTGGCCTAAACTTATCAGTATAGATTTCCATTGGGCATCAATTACTATGGAGAAACGTGAGCTTTCCTGGTCTCTGTGTATGCCTTGATCAGCACCTGCGGAATCAGTGACCATGGAATACTAGAGTAGATGGATTCAAGGCAACAGAGAGGGTTCCAGAGACCTTTTTGCTCATCTGGGCTCCTAGGCCCTGGACAGGCCTTCACAGCCTGCGTTTGCTGACCTAGCGCAAGCCTTGATTTTGCACATGAGGATACTTAGACCTAGAGAGGTGCTGCAGCTTCCTCAGGGGTGCAGTGGCGTCTGCGTGAGCAGGTGCTCAGACACAGGTTTCTTGATTTTTCTTCTCTAGGGCACAGCCCCATTGCAGAAATGATGAATTAATCAAATGCTGTTAATGAGATGAATTAATCAGATGCAGTGGTAATGTGATATCTGTGTGTTCGTTTCATGTGGCCGCCATAACCAGATGCCACAGACTGACCTAGAATAGGCAGAATTATTGTCTCTCAGTTCTGGAGGCTGGAAGTCTGAGATCAGGCTGTGAGCAGAGCTGGTTCCTTCTGAGGGGCTGGGAGGGAAATTCTGCAGCCTGGGAGCTGGTTTCTGGTAGCTGCAGGGCTTCCTTGTCTTGGAGGTGACATTCTCCTGGTGTCTTCTCGGCCTTCTTTGCTGTGGGTGTGTCTCTTGCGCTCCAAATTTCTGCTTTTATTCAGGAGCTCTGTGATAGTGGATTAGGGTCCAGTCCAATGACTTCTTCTCATTTTGATCATTTCCAAATAAGGTCACATTCATGCATACTTGGGTTTGACTTTACTGTGTTGGTGTGGACGCCACAGTTGAACTGGTAGCTAAGAAAGACCAGGGTGATAAAAGGAAAATAGGCAAGGTGGTGGACTTTGGAAGCTCAGGCTCCTCTTCTTGTCTCATGGAAACTAAGTAAATAGCTAAGGTTCATGAAGTCAGAGAACCAGAGGTCTACAGCAACCAGGCAAACTTGAAACAAAAGCCACATTCAAAACAGTAAGAAATTTTATAGCAATTTGACCCTCTCTTCCCTACCCACTCCCTGTATAGTTTGGCAAAATCCACCAGAAGAAGACCAATTCCTGGGTCTTTTATTTTAAGAGAGGGGGACAGTAGAGAGAGAGCAGTTTTTATTTAATATTTCACGTGACCTTCATTGCTCCAAAATTTTGCTGTGTGTGTGGTGCTGGGGCTCGAACTCATGTACTCTCACATGCCAGGCAAGCACTGTAATCTCTAAGCCACCGCTCCAGCCCTCCTGGGTCCTTTTGAGGGATGGATATTAGAGAATGGAATTTGTTGGCAGAATTCTGGCCCATGTGTGGCATACTGAAATGATAGGTTTCTTTTTTTTTCCTGATGCTGGGGTCAATAAGGAATGGCAGCATAGTTTGAGTCTTGGAATGGCGGAAGCCACAGAATGCAGCTATGGTATCTTGGCACTTCCAGTGTTAGGTCTGTAGACCCACAAACCCCTGACAGCAAGAGATTACGGGCACAGGAACACTATAGAACATCTAATGCCCCTGCAAGAACCAGGCTGAGACTCTGAGAAACTAAGATGCTTAAAATCAACCATGGTATAAAATAATTCAAAGGAGGGGAAGGACAGAGAGCTTTTAGGCCCACTGAAGAAAAACAGAAAAAGATGTATAAGAAAAATGAGAAAATATCAATAGACACAAACATTTTTTTAAAAGAACCAAATGCTGGAGCAGAATACTAATAACAATAGAAAAAATTGCTAGAGGGAAGTTCTGAATTCTGGTTGGCCTATAAGGAGATGCAGTCATTGTTGCATCCTAGCAAGTAGAAAACCTGAACAAGCTGGAAAAGCAACAACTCTACCTGGACTCATCAGAGAAGTGAGGTCACAAAGCAAGCTGCTGCCCCCCCGCAATTGGACAGAAAGGACTGTTGAATACAGAGAATCACAACTTAAGGAATGAAAACTACCAGGCAGAACCCAGCATGGAAACTTCTACTAGGATAGGAGAACTGAGTGTAATTGATAAGTTTCTGGACCCTCATTTCAGTCAAGTCTGAAAGATGAAAAGTCCAGGGCACCCAGGCATGAGGGGTCCCCACACTTTTGTGACATTTACTTCCAGGAGCTCAGTCAGGTCTTCACAATGAGAACTGGAGAAAAATCCAGTGCTTCTGGCGGGGATGGGGGAAAGGAACTTTTCTGCAGTAGTTTGGTATTCTGTTCTTGAGAAGATCTTCGCTCAGGAGAAACTGCTTTACCAAGCCCGTGGAGTTTTCTAAAGCCTAGTTGATGTGGGGAAAGCCCCACCAGCTGCTTTCTCCAACCTAAGGGCATGAGGTGACAAGTTGAGGGCACTTGTGACGTTCAAGGCACTCTGAAAGACCAAGACCTATCATCAGGCTGTAGGATGCCTCCTCCCCCACACCTTATCACTGCACCCCTAAAAGCCTCTTCCACAGGTTATTTTTTACCCACAACATATTTCCAGCTCTCAGGGAGAAAAGCCTAAGGCTCACTAAACAGCAGAGAACATGAGGTAGAAGCAGCGTAACAACCAGAGTCGGAGATTACAAGAATGTTGGAGTCACCAGCAAGAATTTACACAACTCTGATTAAGGTAATGAGCACTCTAGTGCATGAAGCAAACAGCACGCAAGAACTGAGAGTGTGAGCAGAGATGGCAATTCTAACAGAAAAAGCCACATATAAAACGCTAACGGAAATGAGCAGTGACTTTGAGGGTTTAATAGACCGGATGTGTATGAGGGAAGAATCGGAACTTGAAGAGGGCAATAGAAACTTCCAAACTGGACAAAGATTAAAAAAAAAAAAAAAAAGACCAAAAGCTTAGAAGAGGAATAGAGTAACACAGTATCTGGGAAATGGGCTAACCACAGAAGTGCAACATGCTTGGGATATCAGAAGCAGCAGGAGAGAATGAAAAGAAATATTTGAATCCGTAATGGTTGAAAATTTCCCACCAATGCCAGGGAACAAACCATAGATTCAGATAACTTAGAAAATACCAAGCAAAATAAATGCAAAGAAACAAAAAGATAAAAGAAAAATCTTGAAATAAGCCATGAACGAAAAACTTCTTACCTATAGAGGGGAAAAGAACCAACTAGATATTGGCCCAGAGAAGCCCAATATATGTATAAAACCCAATACATGTATAAATTAAAAGTAAACAGGGCTGGAACGGTGGCTTGGGTTACAGCACTTGCTTGGCATTTGCAAGGACCAAGGTTCTCACCCCAGCACCATGTACACAACTATCAGTGCAATGAAAACCAGATGAAAAATGAAATTAATTCTGTCTCCCTGTTCGCTCTCTAAGAAGAAAAAAAGTAACAAATGGAGTAAGACATACTAAAAATAAACAAAATAGAACGGGAGTAGCTATGCTAATTTCAGCCAAAAAAGACTTTGGAGCAAGGAAAATTGTTGTGGATAGTAAAGGACTTAGATTAATAAGAGTCAGTTCTTCAAGAAAGCATAACAATCCTTAACGTGTATGCACCTAACAATAGTGTCAAAATGTGTGAATCAAAAATTGATAGATTTCAAAAACCCTCTCTAAGAAAGTGACATACACAGCAGGCAAGTAATAAGAACATTGTTAAATTAGGCAGCACCGTCAATCAACTGGATATAATTGATATCATGGGTAACTGTCCAACAGCAGCAGAATATACATTCTTCTCAAGGTCATATGGCATATTTGCCAAAATAGATCATCACATTTCAGCCATGAGATATACCCTAACAAGTTTTAAAAATAGAATATAGTGCATACTCATCCCATTATGGAACCAAATTAAAAATTAACAATAGAGCTGGAATATTCCCCAAATACTTCA
>PVKS010035256.1:0-20225 GCA_004027875.1 Aplodontia rufa
CAAAGCTGAGCTACATATTACATAATGCCCTGTTAGAAAACCCACGACCCATAAAACGCTTACCTACTTTGTGGAGTTTAAATAAAGCAGAGTGGTGTTCTTTTTTAAAGAATTGCTTTAGAGTTATCTTCCTGTCAAAATTCCAATTATTCTATGACTCAGTGGGTATGTCTAGCTTTTTTAAAACTCTTTTTTTTTTGGTGGTTAAGAATGTGAAGTTTTTATAAGAAGTTTGTAAAGGAAAAGTTTATATAACAATGTCAAGCTGTATCAAATACATATAAATTTTATTTCATTATTTGAAATAAAATGTTTTAAAAAGAATGTTTTAAGAATTGAACCTTGGGGCTGGAGCGGTGGCTCGGTGGTTATGGCACTTGCCTGGCACGTGCGAGTACGCAGGTTTAAACCCCAGCACCACATACACAACGAAGTCTTGGAGCAACGAAAGCCACATGAAAAACTAAATAAAAATGATTCTGTTTCTGCTTCTCTCTCCATGTGTCCCTCTCTCTTTAAAAGAGAGAGAGAGAGAGAGAGAGAGAGAGAGCGTGAGTGTTGAACCGCACCTGTAGTGGGAAAGAACATTTTCTTTGGTATATCTCAAAACGTAGTAAATTCACTTCTGCCTAGGAATTCACTGACAACTGTGGCAGTGGTGGGGATGATGGTGTATTCACCTTCTTCAGGCTTTTGGATTAAGGCTTCCAGATAAGAAGAATCAGGCTGAACATTAAATACACACACACGCCATATGTATATCTAAAGGTTTTATTTTTCCTAAATTTTACAAAATTTTTGCATAGGCACTTTTTATTTTGTCTGTAGCCAAGACTGGCTTGCTGCTCACCTTGTCCACTTCCGCCTTCTGGGCATACAGCTAGACTGTGTTTTCTAGTCTCCTTGCAGATTAGTATGGTCTATCTCTTGATCTGGCCAACAGAAAGGGTACAGAAGTGATGTGGTCACATTCAACTTGACCCAGAGAAACTTCTGTGTGGTGCTCTGTGGATCCCAGTCTACCCTCTGGGTGGCAAAGGATCCACACAAGGTCACAGAGTCTTGTAAAAGGTGCCCAAGTTACAACATAAATGGCCACATGCCAAAAACAAACATCCATGACCTTGAACGTTGAGGAAGCAAGAAATAAATTTTCATTTTGTCAAATCACAGATATTATTATTATTTTTTAAACAGTAACATCTAATGAATCATCCATTGTTCTTCTCTCCTTTGGCCTCCCTCGTCGCCGTTCTTGCTTCTATTGTTTCTCTTATGATTAGGTCTGATTTTAGTAATCAAATCAAACTGCACTTAGTAGATTTGGGATTAAAATCTCCACAGTGTTGAAATAATCAGCAGACTATTAATTAAGAGAAAAAAACTTAATCAATTAAATGTTTAAAAAGCTTACAAGTTAAATATGTAGGTAATGTTTATTAAACAACCGAGAGGGTAGGCAATATTTATCAAGTTTAGACACTTACATCAATGTGTTGTGGGAACTGTGACAAATGTGGCTATCTCAGCACTAATGACCCAGAAGATGTGTACATGATAACCCTCTTGTGATAAGGAGGATATGCAATGTGCATGAACTTGAAAAATCAATATTACCATAAGCACTCAGCCAGCTCTTTATTTAAATGGCCCTATGGCTTCTGGTGGGCACGCATGGACCCAGTGTCAGGCAGTAGCAGTTGGACAGAAAAAGTACCGGTATTGCTTGTAACTGCCTGAGTCCTCCTGAAGAATTAATTTTAAACAGATTTTTTAAAATAACCCTCAAATTAAAATTCCAATGAGATTTTGTGTAAGCTGCTTTCTTCCAGACTCACTATGGCAATTAACATCCCCTCTTCTTCACCTCTTGCTCCATGATAATAGTTCTCAACCTGGGCTCAGGGAAACCATTCAGAGGCCATTTCAAGAGTTGGGCTCCAGACAACTCACTCTAAATTTAACCAGAAAAGTTTCATTTTGATCTGTTCTGCAAAATGAATTTTAGCCTAAGCATTTATATCTGTGTGGGAGTGGGGAAAATCCCTTGGCTTTAAAGGGTTATAAACCACTGCTTTATATTTTCCTTGGACGTCACATCTACTCTGAATTTTAGTCTTGCAAACACCCAATGATGTCCAAATCTGAATGCACAGCATGCCACTTTCCTAAGCCTCCACTCACAGTCCCACTCATTCCATCTTCACTTGCTGATGTCTCAGACACCTCCTCACAATATTCCTGAAATAAAACACATTATCCTGCCTACTCTTCCTCCTTAATCAATGACATCACCATCTACCTGATTACTCAGCATGAAACTTTGAATCACCTTGACCCCCTTTCTGTAACCTCCCCATATCCATTTAGTTATTTGGCCCTGTTTGTAAAATGTTTTAATTATCCCTTAAATATGTCCTTCTTCTCCATCTTCACTACAACTGTTATGTCAGCATTCTTCCTCTAGACCATGAAAACAGCTTTGAAATGACTTTCATATCACTCTTCCCAAAAGCTGCCTTGATGATTTTTCTAAACTATGATAAAAATCCTAATAGTTAACATTTAGTTTTAGCTTTGTAGTTAAATTGCTTTCATTTACATCATTGTATTTAAATCTCATAACTTTACAATAAGAAGATATTGCTCTTATTCTTAGTTTAGAACAGGAAACTGAGGTCTAAGAAGCTTGACCAAAGAGTCTCACAAAGTCATAGATCTGAGATTTGAACCCAAATCAAAGACTCTAAAGTTTGTGCTGAGTTTATTCCCCAAAGCTGTTGTGGGACTTAAAAAAGATTGGGCATATGAAGCCCTTTACATTCAACTTGTCTCAAAGAAAGTATTCAGTGAATGTTGGTTGTAAAGTACCAATTTATAACACCACGTCCTTTCCATCTTCCACCCTGCAAGCAGGCTGAACCACAGTTATGTCAAAACTCCCAGATTATGACCTCTTACCACTACCACTTTGTACATATCTGTCAGATAATATTGCCCTTAAAGTCAGCAGTGGAATTTCCCTAAGGAATAGGTCCTCAAAAATGTCCCCACCCACAACAGAATGATTTTCCTGCAAACTCTCCCTTGTCTCCTGCCTTAGGATTCTCATTCTCTTACCCTTCCTCTTCCCCCATTCCTACTATTGCTTTCAGATTTGTCCTCAAGAGCTGTCCTTGCTTCAATTTGCCAGCTCTGCTGCCCAACTCCGGAATGGTGACAACTAGCTGACCTCAGCTCTAGGCCAGTTCCATGTCCCTGACAAGACTCTGGCATCTTGTCTGTGATCTCTCTGGCATTTGACCTCAGTCTGGCCCATTTGTAGCTTTTCTGGAACTGACAACTCCCAGGGACTGACCAATACTGGTTCTGATAGGATGATCTTAAGTTTCATTAGACTGTTTTGTGCTATTTCTTAATTATTATCCATTAGACTGAACTCATCCAGGGCAGAGAGAGAGACCTATCTTTGATCTTGGTAGCTCCTCCACAGCACCAGGTTTAGAATAAGCCCCTAAGGAGTGCCTGCTGATTGAATACATTGTTCTTTTCCTATCTAGTGGCAGTGGGGGATCCCAATGTGTAGATGATTCTTCTTCCTCCTTCTTCTTCTTCTCCTTCTTCTTTTCTTCTTCTTCTTTTCTCCTTCTTGAATACATTGTTCTTTTCCTATCTAGTGGCAGTGGGGGATCCCACTGTGTAGATGATTCTTCTTCTTCTTCTTCCTCTTCCTCTTCCTTTTCCTCTTCTTCTTCTTCTTCTTCCTCCTTCTCCTCCTTTTTTTAAAGAGAAAATGACAGTGAGAGAGAGAGAGAGAGGATCAATTTTATTTAGTTTTTCAAATGGCTCTTGTTGCTCTGACACTCAGTTGTGTACATGGGTGCTGGGGTTTGAACCCGTGTACTTGCGCATGCCAGGCAAGCTCTGTAACCACTGAGCCACAGCTCCAGCCCCCACTGTGTAGATTCTTAACACCAGTAGACATATATGATAGTTTATGTAATCTTCTGTCTAATAATCAGTTCCAGATCTATGGAAGTACATATAAATATGGTCATATGTGGGTTTAAAAATTTTCACCAGAGTGTAACATCATCTCACCTATAAAGTAGTTTTAATTTTTCCATTATATGCTACATTTCTATAAGTTTGAATGTCATCAGTAGTCTTTAACTTCATTGTACACATTTGCAAGGTTTACTCTTCACTTTTTTCTTTTCAAAGCAATCTGTTAATATTGATCCCTCATTCTGTATTCGTTAAAGGAAGTCTTATCTGTGTTTTCCTGTGTCACCTTTTAAGCAACTTTCTGCAAAGTATATTCTACATGATATTGCTTAAATTGAAATACACAGAAGTTTTCATGACTACAAATTAATCTCACTTTGCGTTTAATTCAACTATTCACTTGTTGGATACACTTCCTTTTAATCACTGGGTCTTAACTTTTTGAATCTATAAAACAATAGGACACCTAAAAGCTCACTGTTTATTTTCAACTCTGTCTGTAGTGTATGGTTCTGAAATAGAATTAAAACCACTAGTGAGTCCTTGTCTTAAATGATTGCAAAACAAATAGATGAAAATCCTAAAATTCTATTGCTTTACTGAAAAAAAGCACTTTGAAATTAGTAATTTTAAAAACACATGTTTAACTGCTATAGTATGCCAATTTTAGATCTTTTGGGAAAATACCCAGGAGTGGGATACCTAGGTCACACGGTGTTTCCATCCCTAGTTTTTTGAGGATTCTCCATAGTAGCACAATTCGTAATAGCTAAATTATGGAATCAACCTAGATGCCTGTCATTATATGAATGGATTACAAAATTATACACACACTTACACACACACACACATACACACAATGGAATTCTACTCAGCAATGAGAAATGATGATATTGCAGCCTTTGAAGGTAAATGGATAGCAATGGAGGAAATCATGCTGAGCAAAGTTAGCCAAACCCAGAGACTCAAGGATTGAATATTTTCACTCATATGTGGAGGCTGAAGCTAAACCCAGGCATATGTGAAAGGTAGTCAACCTCATGTATTAGACCCAACAAAGGCGTAGCAACACATAATCTAGGGCAATCATAGATATGCAGCTATGTAGGGAGGGGGAGGGGATGGGTAGGAGAGAGTCGAGGGAGGGAGAAAACAGAGGTACCAAGGGAATAAAGAAACAATACAGCATACTCTTGACCTCTGGAGAATCTAAATAACACTTATGCAATCATTCAATGCTGGAAAATTTTCAACCTAAGCATTTATGATGTTTGTATGGGTGAAACATAGAAATTCAAGAGACTGGGGTGTGGGTGATGTGGAGGTAATTCTGGCTTAAGAATATATGCATATCATATTGTTATTTTACATGCATTTTATGATTGTACATAACTCAACTCCCTAATAAAAAATTTTAAAAAAAGAATGAAATTATGGCATTTGCAGGTAAATGGATGGAAATAGAAAATATCATGTTAAATGAAATTAGCCAAACTCAAAAACTCAAAGGTCGAATGCTTTCTCTCATATGTGGAAGACAGAGCAAAATAAAGGAAAATGGGAGGGAAGGAAAAGGTTACATTAAGAACCAATCAAATGCCAATTAATAGACAAGCTAAAAGAAGTCTAGTAGAGGAAAGAGAAGAGGAGGGGGAGGAAGGATGGGAGGGAAAAGGGAAGTATTATGAACTGAAATTGATTTCCTTGCACATACGAGTTTGTTGGGATGAACCCAAGTACCATGTATAACTATAAAGCTATAATAAAAAAATGCTTTAGATAAATGTAAATTAATGCATTAATGGGATACCACTTTTGCCTACCCATTACCTAAAAAAGCATATTTTAGGGAAATGCATATTATTACAATGAGACACTACAAATTGCCTAGCAAAGTAAATGATTATTCCTGCTGCTAAAAGCCATAATTGGACACCATGGACAGGAATGTTATTTGGTACAACCTTTCCAGCAGGCAATCTGATAGTACGTATTGGTAGACTTAAAAAATACATCTTTTAAAAATGCATATAACCTTTGAACTCTTATACTACACTCATAAAGGTATAATTGAAGATAAATGTAAAGTTCTAGCTAAATGTTAGTTCTCAGCAGTTGGACTAAAAAAGTCACACACACACACACACACACACACACACACACAAACCCCTCACTGTTAATGGGTATCATTGCTCACATAAATTATGACAGACATTCAGGGTTACTGCTCTCTAAATACTTTGTGGACGGGCACACAATAGGGAAGAAACAACCAATTACTCCTTGATGAAGCTCAGGTCTTGTGGCTGAAATGTCTAAGGGAGGGGAAGGTTATGCCTGGAAGGGCCACTTTCCTTTATCCCTTCTTCAGCTCCATTATGAAACAGAAGAAATTGAGTATTCATAATGTGAGGTCTGAGGAAGACTTGGATAAGGAAAAAAGGAGGGAGGCACAAAAGATGGCAAAGTAACAGCAAGGAGGCCGAGGCAGAACTACTTCCAGCACCCATCTGAACGGACAGGTTCTAGGACTATAAGAAGACTGGGAGCGCCCTTTTCTACCACCTTCTGATTTCCATATGCAAGGGCACCAAATAGAAAGATGTTTACCTCTGTTCATGGAATGTCATTGAAGTTCTACTAAGTGGTTAGCATACAGCTAAGGGTTTACAATAGGAAATTAAAAGATCCAACATTTGAAGATGGGCAGAGAAAATGTTTACAGGAGATATTTGATAACATGCAATGCTATTCGCACACACTGTATACAACATACACACATACATAGTTGAGTAAAAAAATCAGGTTATAAAAAGTACATAGTCATCTCATCTCTGTGAAGAACAATCCACACTTATATACACATATGTAGATACAAAGCCACAAATGAAATATGGAACGATACCATTTAAAGCATTAACAGAATTCTAGGCACTGGGATTAGATACAACAGATAACACAGATAAGGCCTCTTCTCATAGAACCTTCATTCTCATAGGGAAATACATAACAAAAAAACAAGCTAATAAACAAAAATATAATGTAAATGAAAGTAAAATAAGTGCCACATACTGGTTAATTTTATGACTGAGCTAGATAGAGATGGCCCTGTCCTAAAAGAAATCTTGGAAACTATGTGGAGGCAGATAAGAGAATAGGTTAAGGCTAATACCATAATAAAGTCTATGAACAGAGTAAGCTCTACAAGGCATGTTTTGAAAGAAAGGGAGTGGGAACATAGAAAGGGACCCCTGACCTGGCCAGGGAGGATCAGGGAAAAGGAAGGAAAGTCTAAGCTGGGATCTAAAAGATAAATTAGGAGTTAGGCAGCTGAAACAAGAGCTCTTACAAAAAGGGTTCAGAAGGGAGAGAGAAGCAGTTTGTTCAGTAGTTAAAGTAGGAGTTTTCTGATAATGAAGGGGAGGGAATATGGGTGAAAATGGCATTAGCTCTTTCCTACATTCTAAACCCTCAACCCAATCCATAGGTAACATACAATCTAAGTAAAAAGCAGTATGCTTCTAAGAAAAAAATAAAAAGACTTTAAGTCCTTTAGCTTAACTTCCAAGCAG
Source organism: Aplodontia rufa (assembly GCA_004027875.1). NCBI lineage: Eukaryota > Metazoa > Chordata > Mammalia > Rodentia > Aplodontiidae > Aplodontia > Aplodontia rufa. The sequence continues at coordinate 7,581 of PVKS010035256.1, forward strand.
ATTATTCTTCAGCTTCTTCTTCCATAAAGAGAGAGTCTGAATGCACTGCTGGCAAATAGTGGAACTCTGAAGATTCTGGGAAGAGGATAGAATGGTAGAAAGATCAGGGTAGAGAAGAAAGCAGGACCTAGCAAGGCCTGGTGTTTAACTTCTCCAATCTGTGCTATGCTATGTCCTCCTGTTATCCCAGACTCACAGCAAAAGCTTAAAACATGCAATTGTCTAATGCTAATAGTTTGAAGAGTGAAAGTGGGGGGTTCCCATAGGTGCAAAGTGGTAGGAGGAAGAACTACAGTTTCAGGGTTAATATGAGAAACTGGCATTCAGCTGAACCACTCAGAGAGAGAGGTGACTTGAGGAACATAGGCCATCATACTTTACTGTGTTGTTGTGGTACAGATCACTTGTGTGAGCACATGCGCGCGCACGTGCGCGCGCGCGCACACACACACACACACACACACACAAACACATGCACACAGCCATGCATGCACATCTTACCAGGAATCCTCAGAAACAGCAGGAAGCAGGACTTTGCATAACACATGGGTTGAGAGCTGGAAATGGGCCATCTCATCCTGATGTTATGGGATGGGATGTTCTCAGAGGTTGGAATATTGGTAAATGACTTTCATTGAGATGTATGATTCTTGACAGAATAATGGCATTTCTATTATGTTAACAAAATTAAACCTCAGTCAGTTGAATTGTTCTTTTAAAGAGAGTGGAAATTTCCATTGTAATAGAAATCACTTCTTCAATTGCTAGCAAAATTTTCAATGAGTTCTGTTTCTATTTTAACTTCTTGCTTAGCTAAACTAAATTCACACCTTGTATTTATGTACGCTTGTTAACCTGGCCTTCAGCTGCAAGGACTGTCTTCCCTGAAACTCTTCTGAAAAACTTTCACTTAGGGGAGCCCCCCAAAAAAGACTTGATCCTATCACATGTGCTGTCTTCCTTCATTGTCATGGGGATTTTTTCATTTAAATTGTTTTGAGTTTTAGTATTAGATGTCTCATATATTCTCCCATTTGGACTGTGTAAAAATGGACCATATGACAGAAGCAGAAGTAAATATAATAGATGTGATTTGGGTCCCAGGGATCTGATTTCAACCTGATTTACTCTTCCATAACCACCACAAGTTGAAGAAAGGTCCCGACCCTCTGTACTTTTTCTACACTGTAATTATACTAAAATCAAAGTTTGAAGAATGAGATTATAAAGCGTGTGAAGGCAGAACTTTCTTTGGTTATTCATCATAAGACGTGAAAAAAAAAATGCCTTTTGGGTATGATTGTAACAAGATGGGGAAAAATTCTATTCACTGGTCTAAGAATTCCTTTCTGGGAGAGTTAGCATTTTAAGGGAAATCATTCCTGCCTGAAGCAAACCTGGGCTGTTGAGGGTGGCTTGGGTTTGTTATGCTGCAAGGAGCTCTAGGGAGAGTCTGGGAGGGAGTAGGAGGGAAAGTGAGAAGGGAGGTATTGGGTGAGTGTCACTGGTGCCTCTAAAATACTCAGAAAGCTTAAAATTAAAGATTTTTTTTTTCCCCTGGAAACTAGAGAGGAACCAAGGAGTCAACCAGCTATAACCTGTACAAGCAGAAGCCCCTCGCTGAATTTGAGGGACATGGCTATGCTGAGAGGGACAGAGCTGAATAGACCAAGAACAGGAGTTGAGGTACCCAGCAAGCAGAATACTCAGGAAGTGAAGTGGCTTGGTTAGTGAAAAGATCACAGACACAGAGAGAAGCGACATAGGAACTGTAATGACTTTGAGAGAAGCTTGGTTGAGGGTTTCAAGAAGGCAACTCATACTGTCTGGCAGGAACTTGAGACAAATCTTTCAAGGAAGTTGAAAAATATGACCACTGTCTGTTCTTAAATGGAGTACAGGAATTTCTGGAAATCGCATCATGAAGTATACTGGTACAAAACAGAACCTGCTTTCCTCTTAAGAAAATTATATAATGGAGTAGCATCCTGACCAAAAATTCAGCATCACAGAAACCACAAATACAAACCAAACACATGTCATAAGAGCCAAGAAAATGACAAACTTACTTAATCACTTAAAACTGTAAAATTATTCTTAACTTTTATAAACAGGTATAAACATAATATATGCGTAATTTTACGAGACTCCAATATGCTGTAAAGTGAATGGCTATAGAAGTAACTACTGTAACGTAAATTTGTAACATAAAATGTTAGGAATAAAAAAATGAATTAAACGATTTTGTTTGCCTTCTTAGCACTTAAATATAGTTTTATGGAAAAATAAGTATAACTCTTATAAGGGCTATTAAATAGAGTTCAAGTTAATACTGCTTTTTCTCTTTCAGAATGTTTCTGAATAAAGCAGTGCTAAAGTTGATCAATCAAAAGTCCCTTAAAGAACTAGTAGTTACTACTAGTAGTTAATAAAAGTAGTTACTACTTTTATTAATTTGATTACCACTGAGGGTGACAATGGTGAGTTCTTTTCTGAAAATACCAAATGGCATGTTGTTAAATCAAACTACAGAGACTAAAGGTCTCTGAAACAAAGGGCCTACTGAGCTGAGCTGTTGGAGATGATAACTAAAGGTGAAAGGTCTCCTTTCACCAATGAGATCCCCAAGCTAACCTGCAGCATGGCCAGAGTGCAGGTGGTAAACGTCCACGGACTTAAGGGGCCAGGATGTTTTATAATGAAATTCTGGAGAGAAGAAATCTAAATCATTTACATAGAACGTGCACTGCATACAGATAATGAGAAGTGGGCAAAGTCCTGGGATAGGAAGTCAGTCCATAATGGGAATATTTTTGCAACTTCTTGGTTAGTTGGTTTCAAAAGTAGAATGTAATGTGACCTTGACGGGTAATCTTCAGCACACAGGAAAGAAATGTGGGGCAGGTTTTTTTCTTCTTTCCTTTCCTTTTTTTTTTTTTTTAAATTTAGCTTGAAGCTGTGAGTTAAAATGAACTTCTCATATCTCTTTCCTCCCTTCAGTCTGTGACCTGTAACTAAGTTTAGGAAATCTCAGAATTCTTGTCAATATTTAGGAGGCAGGAAAAAAAAAAAAAAGAGAGAGAGAGAGAGGGTCAAGGGGTGGGGAATTTGCCCCTGTTATGGAATACTGGTTGGGTTGCCGATGGTTCTATGTCCTCTTATGTGGCAGGACCTTCTGTGGGGTGATCAAGTTAAATTAGTTCATACTATGGTGCACCTGATGTGGGACAATTGGGAAGCAGTTGTTTGGTGATGTTTTATTAGTCAGGACTGCATTAGGCTGCATGTAATAGATGTCTACTTTTAGGGGTTTATAGCTTCCAGCAATAAGAAGTGGAAGCAGCCCGGGGCCAGCATAGCTGCTCAAGAGAGTCATCAAGGACGCTATTTCCCTACCCTTCTGCTCTGTGTCCACCTGTTTCTCAAGGCTTCATGAGCACATTCCAGGCAAGAAGACAGGGGAAGGTAAAAAGTGCGTGCTGGTTAAGTTTACCCCCTTTTTATGAGGATAATAATAGTGTTCTCAAAAGCTCCATTTAGCAGATTTCTGCTTACCTCTCAAAATCCACCATGAAATATGGCCCTCTAGCCACAATGGATATTTTAGTGCATTCCATCCCCAAAGAAGCCAATGTTCAGTAGTTTAAAAAAAAGAAGAGGAAAAAGGTATTTCATAGTTATCTAGCAATATTCTTTTACATGTTGATTTATTTCATGATAGTAATTCACGGCTTTGCAGTGGTATACTCCATCAAATTCAATGGCCAGGTCATTAAACTTTTTTCATGTACATTGCCTGATGTGCTTCTTATTGATCCTGCCCTGCCCATAGCCTCATGATTGCTACTGCCATTTAAAATATACATGAAACTGTTTTTCTTTTAAAGAGAGTGAGAGGGAGGGAAGGAAAGGGGGAGGAAATCAGTTTTATTTAGTTTTTCATGTGGCTTTCATTGCTCTGACACTTCGTCATGTATGTGGTGCTGGGGTTTGAACCCACAATCCTGTGCATGCAAGGCAAGTGCTGAAATTGCTGAGCCACTGCTCCAGCCCCTGAACTAAGTTTTAAGTTAAATCACTTGTTTAAGGACAAATGGGCTCAAATAAACACTAATTATGCTCATCCAGCATTTCACTTGTGGAAGGTTATCTGTCATGGATCATGGAATAAGAGGTCATTTGGACCACAAATGATGGAACAGAAGCTCAGAAAGTATAACTGATTTAGCCAAGGTCTAGTTATCAACTGAGACAGGACTAACATCCAAATCTTTGACTTTGTTGCACAACTCAATTTTGTCTATAAATGTGTCTAACCTTTGAGAAAGAAGAAATCCAGTTACAGAGCTTTCACTTTATCTCCATCCATTTCAGATTCTTTCCTAACCTAATTCTTACTTACAGGCTCTGTCAGGGCAATTTTAACAATAGGCTTGTTACTTTAAGGACATGGACACACGCATTATAGAACAAATTGTATTTCCCCAAATAGGAGAACTACATAAATAGGAGCCTCTTATGAGTCAGTTAGTCTCTGATCCTTGAGTCTGTCTGTGAGGCAACTTGCTTTAAGAGTTCTTCAGCACTTTGAACTTTGGCCTAGGAGGCCAAAGAGACAGCCTCCTTTGATGTGGTGATTTTATTTGGGAAGGCTCCATGGGCACATCCAAAAGGCTAATTGGGAAAGAATAAAAGAATTCATGTGATCTCTCCTTCATCCAAGGGCAGATAACCCTTCTTAGCACACCAGATGTGTTCCCAAAGGCATCTGCAAAGGCATCTGCAGGAGGACCCAAATGACAGGGAGCCATTATTTGGGCAGCTCTAAATGATCTGAAAGCTCTTCCTTGTTCTGAGCTGTAATCTACCATTTTATAGCTTCTGCTCATTGACCTGCATTCTGTACTTAGCAGCTACAAGGATGTTAACTTCCTTTTCCACAGGACAAATATTTGAAGAAGCCATCATGGTTTCCTGGTTAATTTTTTTTTTGGGGTTCCTTCTATTAATTTTCATGAGGCATTTCTGGATCCTTCACCATCCTGATTATCATCCTATCCTCCAAATAGAATTCATTTTATCAAGATTCTTTAGAATTGGGTACAATTAGAACTAGACACAATACCATGGACAAGGTGTAAACAGCATAAAATAGAACAATTTCCCCCTTTATTTTGAATACTCTACTAAAGTAGCTTTAAATTACATTAACAACCTCATCCCAGTGTTATTCCATGTAGAGCCTGTTGGTCAGCGGAGACTATTCCTGTTTTTATGAAGTATGATTGGACCCACTTACCTCCACCAGAGAACCATACCGACACTTACCTCAGAAGCATTCAAGAAAGTAAATATGTCACATTAATTTGTTTTGTGGTTGTCAACAGTTCAGGCACAATGGCCCCCTAATTCACTGCGCACTGACCTATTCCAGGCATTGTGCTAACAGCTTCTGTTTTCGTCTTCAATCCTCACAACCACTTTCCTGCGGCAGTGGTTACCCAGGTTTACAGATGAGGAACAGGTGCATGAGGTAAAAGGGTTTGCTGAGGATCACACATAGGAAATAGAGAAGTGGGGAATTCAGATCAGGTCTGCCAGAATTTGAAGCTTTGACCCTTAGCTACAATTCTATCCTTCCTTTGTCCTAAGTATATAGAAAACAAACAAATAAACAAACAAACCCTAATTAGAGTTCTTCCTAGCTTTATAGAGAACAGACAGAATTAAGAGGAATAGGGTTGGAGTTCTGTTTTGGTGAGTGCCTAGACTAAAAAAATATCAACAATAAAATTAATCCTTTATCCGTCTGTGGTTGGAGCTGAAGTGGCCTATAAACTTGCAGAAATATTTAAAATGGCAATTTAGGGAGTGTGTACTTAGTATGCACAAAGCCCTGGGTTTGATCTCTAGCACTGAGAGTGTGTGTGTGTGTGGGGGGGGGGAGTCAAGTTAATGAATTTCCCTGGCAGCCGGTTCTGATTTGCTTAGATGATATAAGTTAGCTAAAAAGGGTTCATGGAAAGGTGCTCAGCTATTTATTAACATGTTGGGAATCAAAGTGCTATGCACAACTCACTACAATGATTTTGCATCAAGGCTGGCTTGAGTTTTAAAGCTCAGTAAGTGACATAAGAGGAGACAACGCTCTATGATTCATTTTGCAAGTATTTTTAAAAAACACTGTGGCCTGGATCCAGCTATTTTTTCCCCCTGCTGTGTTAGTTTTGTTCCTCAGCTCCTCAATGAGTGGCTGCAAAAGAAATCGGCCAACATGAGAACATGATCAGAAGAATAATAGCTGACTGCAACAAGGAGCAGACCTTTCATAAAGATTAGATTATTGCCTTTGATTTTGTGTTCTGAGTTTGGTCTCTCCCCGTTCTAGATAATAAGCCCTTGAAAAGTGTGTGTAATACTGTCTTTGAGAGAGGCTACAGAAATGGAGAACTACTCAGTGCATAGAACCGCATTCAGCTAACTTAAAAAAAAAAGATAAAAAACAAAATCTTGCTCTGTCTGCTTCAGTGGGGAAGGCCCAAAATACGAATTAGATGAACGAGTAAGAAACTTAGTTTTTTCTTGCTTTGAAACTATATTCTTGACTTTAGAATCCTTTCTCTAATGTTGGTCATTTCTGTCAAATGGTCAATCCAGAGCCTTTGCAAATGAGGATGCTCCCAGCACAGGGCCTTTGCACACGCTGATCCTTCTATCTAGAAACCTTCAACCTCATTCACATCCTATGGTCAAAGCTGGCTTCTGTTCACCCATTATATCTCAGATGTATTTCACAGCCCTTTCCAGACTACCCAATTTATCATAGGAAGTCTGGTTTTATGTTCTCCTTGTACCTGGTAGATAGACTGTGCTTCTGGTAGGCAGAAAAGTGCCCCCTACCCTGCCAAAGAGGATCACACCCTAATCTCGGAGTTGGTGAATATGTTACTTCACATGACAAAAGGGACTTTGAAAATGTGATTAAGCGAAGGATCCTGAGTTGGGAAAATTATCCTAAATTATCCACATGGCCCAAGGTAATCACAGAAATATAAAAGGGAGATAGGAGAATCAGAGAGAGAGATCTGAAGATGCTATGCTCCCAACTTCCAGATGGAGGATGGGGAAAGAGCCAAGGAATGCAGGCAGCTTCTAGAAGCTGGAAAAGACAAGAAAACATGGCTTTTCCTGAACTTCTAGAAGAAATGCAGCCTTGCTGACAACTTGATTTTAATCCAATAAATCCATTTCAGTCTTATGTTATTTAGCATTCTAAGATAACGTGATGGTACAAATTATGATAACGTGTTACAGAAGCATGGCAAACTAACACAGTGCTTACTATACTTGTGTTTATTTGTTGTCTTTTCTGTTCAACTGAAAGCTGTGTAAAATGTCTTATTTACCTCTGTATCCTTAGTACCTAGCACTGTAGCTGGCACTAGTTAGCGGTGGACATATATTTCTCTGGAGGAGCAAATAGTAACGGTAACATAACACCCTGGGGTTCTTCTTTATAATAGAGAATAAGCCAACAAAATATCCACTCCAAATTCAATCATCCTTTCTTCAAATACTTCCAGAGGATGACACAGCTCAGTGGTAAAATATTTGCCTAACAGGAGTAAGGCCCTGGGTTCACAATCCCCAGTACTGGAGAAAGAAAAAAAAAAAAGGAAATAGATTTATTATGTTCTAGGTGTAATGAAAAACTGGGATAAGGCAATGAACAAAATAAGCCTGGCCCTTCCCCCAATAAAGAGTATTTATAAATGGCACCACCAGCTCTAGGAGCTTCCTTTTCTGTTATATGGTTGTGCCCAAATGTTTAAAATGATTGCGCAAATCTTTGGTTTAAATTCTTATTTATATTTGCTATGTCATTTATAAAGGCAAACAAACAAAAAAGGATTTATAATAGGAAGATATAAGAAAGCTGTTTGTATGTTCAATAGCTACAAAAACGCTGCTTGGATAAGCAGCAGCTGACAACGATTTCGACCATTATATGTAAATTCCAACGATTTCGACCATTATATGTAAATTCCACCATCATGCAGAAGAAAAGAAACAGGTACAAACTAGGAGTATCAGACCATAGAAAACAACTCAGAAATAGGCTCATCCATTGGTCTTTCAGTCAGACAAAAATATTTTATGTAATTATTTTTCTCTGTTTCTTTAGTAAAAGAATGAATACATAGAAAATAGAAAATAGCATGATATTATTAAAAAGTAAATACTATGGTAAACAAAATATAGGAATACATATATGTATACATGCTTTTACACATGGAAGAACACATCTCTTGTAATCTTAATATGGAGGATTCACTCTTAAAACAGACTAAGAATCTAAGACAAGGTGGGCTTCACACTCCTTCAAATTTTTTTGCCTTTTGGTGAAGGTTTAAAGTCACAACTGTAAATATGTAATACGATACTAACATACAGCATGGTATGTACATTACATTATGATATACATCGTTTACATAAGGAAAATGTTACATAAGGTCTTATATGGGGAGACTATATGTAAAAGAGGTATCAAAATAAATTAAAAAAATAAAAGGGGTATTAATACTCTGAATAATTGTTTAATTTTAACAAGGATTTAATGTAAATATGTATTTCATTAAAATGAGGGGAAATTTTATAATCTTTAAACAATTTCCTCCCCTGTTCCCCTGAAGTTTGACTTGTTTTGTGAACCCTTCCTGAGATCAAATTTTTTTCTAATTTTAGTATGCCATGTCCAAACCTGGGTTAAAAATCCAGCTATAGAGTACACTAGCTATTTGAGCTGCTCAACACTCCAGTACAGCACAGGGATAGACGACAGAAGTGAGGAGGGGTGACTAGGTAGTAGAGCTGGGAGGAGGATGAGTTTTTCTCCATTCTGCTAACACTTGTCGGAACCCTAGCCCCCCTCCAGGAAAGCTTAACGTACGCTCTACTGCCATCTGCTGTCATCTGTGTATGTGATCAAACAGAAACTGCAAGGACTAGTCTTCATGTCTTTAAGATTCAGAATAATTCAACAAAAATTAAGACTGCTCCCCTTACTTTACGTAGTAAACATAAAAGTTCATTTATTGCAATATCTCTGATAAAACATGGTATTTTTAAAATTTTAGTTATTTTGGTAGTTTTCTAGTGTTACGATTTTATTTTGCATTTTCACAATGACTAATATTGAGCATTTTTCACATATGTTCTTATTGGTTATTTGAAAACCTCTTTTGAGGGATAGCTACATGTCTTTTGCTCATTTTTCTATTGGCTTGTCTGTCTTTTCCCCATTGATTTGAAGACTTCTTTATTCTGGATAGGAATGCTTTGTCAGATTACGTTTGCAAACATTTTTTCTCATATCCAGAAAGAGTAAGAGAAAAATGGGGGTTTTGATGTACAGAGTTCCTAAGTTTACTGTAAATTTAAAATTTACATTTGATGTAAATGGTAACGTCCAACTTACCAATCTTTTCCTTTATGATTCATTATGTTTAGTTTTGTTTGAAAAGGCCTACACCAAAGACCTGAATTACATCCTCTTATAAAATCTTCTAGAAATGGATGTTCTGAATAAGTAAGACATAAGGGTCAAGTTCCATTTTTTCCATCGGGATAGCCATTCAAACACATCCTTTCCTCACTGCACTGCATGCTGCCCTGGTCCTAAGTAACACTTGTGAATCCGTTTCTAGACCTCATGGCATTGGTCATTTATTTATACTTGGCACAGCCTTGTATTTCTTTGTAATAATACTTATAATACAAGCAAGAACACCTAAAATTGCAATAACCCTAACAGAAACAAGATACATTTTAAAGCCCACAGACTGTTTTGTGGTAGGCAGTTTGTCTACCACTGTATCTAGCACACCCGGCAATGTGATTTTTTTTTTTTTTTTTTAAAGAAACAGTTTTGCTATGTTGCCCAAGTTGGCCTCAAACGCATGATCTTCCTGCCTCAGCCTCCTTAGCTGCTGGGATTACAGGCATGTATCATCATGCCTGGTTAGGACTGGCTAGTTTTAATAATTTCAGCAGGACTGTAAGCTACCGGGGTGGTCCCTGTTGCTTATTTCCTGGCCTGGGATGATTGAGGCAGAGGAATATTTTCTCCTGGGGGTGTGGTTCAAGACTGATTTGTCTATATATTAAAAGCATGGTCCTATTTTAGCCCTTGCTAATTTCTAAGAATTGGCTAACCCCAGAAGGGGCTCAGTCTTTCAACAACTAGCAAGTTTTTTAAGATATCAAAACATGCCAGGTGTGGTGGCATTCCTGTAATCCCAGCAACTCAGGAGGCTGAGGCAGGAGAATTGCAAGTTCAAGGCCAGCCTCAGCAACTTAGGCCCTAAGCAACTTGGTGAGAGACCTCCCTTCTCAAAATAAAAATAAAAAGAGCCGGGGATATAGCTCGGAAGTATAGTGCCCCTGGATTCAATCTCTAATATTAAAAAAAAATAGGAGTAGTCAAAATATTGTAATATATAGAAAATTATAAAATGCAAACAATGTGTACTCTCTATTCAGACTACCTGTGGGGCATTAAACGGCCATGTTTCCTGGTTTCTGAGCACACACTGTTCCTTGATTTGGATGCACTTGTCTTGGTTTATTTTTAAACCTTAGATCAAATACGACTTTTCTCTGAGGCTGAAGCCCTGATGACCCAAATGCGCAGTTAAGAGCTTTCCTTATATCACACCCTCATGAGTATAGACATATCACTGTAATTGCTAGTTAATATCTGTTTCCTCTGCTAATTTTAAGACATTTCCAAGGGGCTGGGAAGAGGCAGAAACATTGTTTGAATGAAGGAATGAATAAATGAAAGAAACCCTCCCTTCAGAAACAACATTCTACTCTTCCCTTTTTGTTCCACCCTGTATCATGAATCATGTCTTCAATGTGGGGTTATGATAGCTACTTCTTTGCCACCATTCCTTCACTTTATGGTTGTCACCTCTATCTACTAGGCCCTCTTCCCAGTGAGGCTAGGGTGGCTGAAGAAGAAAGGCTCAGAATTTGCCTGTATTGGTCTATTGGTCTATTACTGAGGTGAGTAATATATATATATATATATGTAATATATATATATTCTTTTTTTTTTTTTTTTGTACTGGGGGATTGAACCCTGGGTTGGTCTATCACAGAGTCACATCTTCCACCCTTTTTTATTCTGAGACAGGGTCTTGCTAAGCTGCTTAAGGGCCTTGCTAAGTTACTGAGGCTGGCCTCTTGTCTCAGCTTCCCGAGCAGTTTGGATTACAGGTGTGTGCCACCATGCCCAGCTCATTTATATATTTATTTTTTGCAGTACCGGGGACAGAATAAAGTACCTCCTACATGCTTGGTAAGCACTCTTACCACTGAGCTACATCTGCAGTCTCCTGTTTTAGGCCAATTTTAATATAGCAATCCTTAAAACACCCCAAGTAATAAGCAAATGGTATTTCCATTGTAGAGATGCAGAATGAAGTTCTGTAAGGCCAAATAACTTTGCTCATGGTCCCAAAGCTCCTGGTAAGGGCAAAACTCTAATTAAAATCCAGGACTTCTGTTAATAAGTCTGAAGCTTTTTCCATTAAGCCACATTGGTCAATGTGCTCTTTGACATTTATTTCCCCTCAGCTTACATCAATCAGTACTTATAGACAAGATATATACTTCATGCTTGGAAACATTTGATTTACAACACTGATCATTGTGAACTCTCCTCCTCCGTGAAACTAACTAGTTAGACCTTCTCAAAAGGCAACTATATGGACAGTAGTGCTGGAGAAGCAAGCTCACAACTCTCCTCTAACAGAGGCACTTGTTTGCAAATATTGTGGGGGCCTGTGTATTTTTAAGGAGGGCATAAAGAACAGAAGCTTCAGGGAATCTCCCTAGGGTTTGTTTCATTATGAAAGAATGAAGAAATGTAGCAATTGTTTCTAGGTAGTCAGGAAAATTAAGGATAGGTGCTACCGAAATAGATAAAAGGTAATGGATCCAATGAAAAATAATGCATATGATCACAGAACTTAAAATTGTGGCAATGTGAAGAGCGAAGGAGTCAACAGTGTATGAAAAACTGACACACTGGTAGAATCTAACCAAAATAAAACAATATCGTACAAGACTAATTTAGAACGCCTTAAAAATGTTGTGTCTGTTTTATCAGCAAGTGAGTCACGTGAACCAGTATTTTTTTTTTTTTAAGAGAGAAGGACAGTGAGAAAGAGAAACAGAGAGAATCAATTTTTATTGAGTTTTTCACATGGCCTTCGTTGCTCCAACACTCAGCTGTATATGTGGGTGCTGGGGTTTGAACCCAGGTACTTGCTCATGCCAGGCAAGCGCCGTAACCGCCAAGCCACCGCTCCAGCCCTGTGATCCAGTTTTTTTTTTTAATTTTTTATTTTGAGCAACTTTACAAGATTTTAACAAAAAATATAAAATGTGTATAAAATATGCATATATTCTGGATATTGCAATTATCCCCAGGAGTGCCCCCCCAATTACCCTCCCTTCCCCTTCCCATTATAACTCTAAAAAAAGTATTAGATTGTAAAGCATTACATCTTATCTGGATTTAACTCATGCTACTAGACCAACTTTCTCATTGTCCAGGGTCTAGACCCCACCTCC
>PVKS010035257.1:0-20214 GCA_004027875.1 Aplodontia rufa
GGGAGAGATTTCCTGATTTCTTCTTCTGCAGATTTGTTGCTGAAGTAAAGGAAAGCTAGTGACTTACTGGAGTTGGTCTTGTAGCCAGCTACTTTGCTGAAATCACCTATAAGCTCTAGGAGTTTTCTGGACAATATTATTGGGTTTTATAGGTATAGAATCATGTCATCCACGAATAGAGATAATTTAACTTCCTCTTTTCCTATGTGAATACCTTTGATTTCCTTGTCTTGCCTAATAGCTCTGGCAAGGGTTTCAAGGACTATACTGAACAAGAGTGGGGAGAGCTGACAGCCTTATCTAGTACCTGAATTCAGTGGAAATGCTTTCAGTTTTTCTCTATTGAGTATAATGTTGACTATGGGTCTGTCGTAAATGGATCTGACATAGTTAAAGTATCTTCCCTTGATTCCTATCTTTTTCAGAGTTTTGAACATAAAGTGGTGTTGAATTTTATCAAATGCCTTCTCTGCATCAATTGAGATGATTATGTGGTTTTTATTTTTAGTTCTGTTTATGTGGTGAATTGCATTTATTGATTTGCTTATGTTGAATCAGCCTTGTTTTCCTGGAATGAAGCCCACTTGATCATGATGTATTATCTTTTTAATGTGTTTTTGTATCCGGTTAACTAAAATTTTATTAAGGATTTTTGCATCAATGTTCATCATGGAAATTGGCCTATAGTTTTCTTTTCTTGATATATCTTTTTGGGTTTAGTATCAGTGTAATATTTGTTTTATAAAAAGTGTTTGGAAGTGTTCCAACTCTATCAAGTTCATGGAAGAGCTTGTAAAGGATGGGTTTTAGCTCTTCTGTGAAGTCTTGGTAGAATTCTGCCATATATCCATCCAGTCCTGGGCTTTTCCTTTTTGGAAGAGCTTTGATTGCTGCTTCAATTTTGCTATCTGTTGTACGTTGGTTTAGATTTTCAATGTGCTCCTGTGTTAAAGAGGACATGTCCAAGAACCTGTCTATGTCCTCCAGGTTATCAAACTTGGCAGAGTATAAATTTTCAAAATAGGTTCCAATAATCTTCTGGATTTTGGATGAGTCTGTGGTGGTTATATCCCCATTTTCATCTTTGATTTTGTTGATTTGTTTCATTTTGTTCTTCTTTTCAGTGAGGTTGGCAAGGGATCTCTCCATCTTGTTTATTTTTTGAAAGAACAAACTCTTTGTTGTGTTACTAGTTAATAATTTCCAATTATTTGAGTATCTGTTGTTTCTCTTGTTGTTGATTGCTAAGATCATAGCATTATTATCAGAGAGAATACATGGGATTATATCCACTTTTTATATTTGTGAAGATTATTTCGGTAAACTAGGAAGTGGTCTATTTTAGAGAAGGATCCATGAGCTGCTGAGAAGATGGTAAATTCACCTGTCTTAAGATGGAATATTCTGTAGATGTCTGTTAAGCCCAATTGTTTAATAGAGTCGTTGAAATTGGAGATGTTTTTATTGATTTTTTATTTTGATGATCTGTCTAGAGTTGATAGTGGTTTGTTGAAGTCCTCCAGATTTATTGTATTGAGATCAATGAGGGGATTAATTTCCTTAAGTATTTTTCCATATATTCGGGGGGGTTATAAATGGGGATATAAATGTTAAGTATCATTATATCTTCTTGGTGGACTGTCAATTTTACTGTGATAAAGTGACCCTCTTTGTCCTTTCTGACTAATTTTACCTGGAAATTAATTTTATCAGAAATTAGTATCACCACACCAGCTTTTTTTTTGGGCCGGAGGCCTGGTAGACATTTGTTCACTTTCAGACTGTGTCTATTTTTGAGTGTCAAATGCGTCTCTTGCAGGCAACATATTGTTGGATTTTGTTTTTTGATCCAGTGGGCCAGTCTGTGTCTTTTAATTGGGGCATTTAATTGGGGCATTTTAATTGTCTCAGACTTTGTGACTATTACAGAGTTTTGAGTCATCTTGGAAGTCAGTTTGTGTATAATATGGTTATTGAATCACCCCTGTTTAAGGATTTAGGGTATCATTAGCATTTTCTTCTCAATTGAGAATATCCTTGAGAATATTTTGTAGTGCAGGATTTGTGTTCATGTATCTTGCTAGCTTGAGTTTATCACTGAAGTATTTAATTTCCCCATCACATTTGAAGCTGAGTTCTGCAGGGTATATTATCTTTGGGGGGAAGTTGCTATTTTTCAACACTTGAAAGATATTATTCCAAGCTCTTCTGGCCTGCATTGTTTGATATGAAAAATCCTTAGTGATCCTAATTGATTTGCCTCTGAATGTGATTTGGGGCTTTTCTCTAGCTGATGTTAGAATTCTCTCTTTAATTTCTGTGTTTTTCATTTTGTATATGATATGTCTTGGTGAATTTCTCATTTGATTAGGCCTGTTTTGTGTTCTATAAGCATCTTGGATGTGATATTCCAGATCAATTGTAAGATGAGGGAAGTTCTTGCTTATGATTTTGCTTAAAAGTTTCTTAATGCCTCTTGTTTGCTTATCAGAGTATTCCTCCAGGCCAATGATTCTCAGATTATTTCTTCTCATCTCATCAAATATTATTTGGAAGTTCTGGTCATGTAATGTAAGTTGCTCATCTTGTTTATCCTCTTTGAATTTGACATTGTGTAGCTGATCCTCATTATCTGATGTACATTCTTCAAGAGCTGAAGTTCTATTTTTAGTGGAGTATACTCTGGCATTGGAATCTTCCAGTGAAGATTTGATTTGGTGTGGGGCAACACCTTGTGGGGATTACATCAGTTTGAGGTGGTGCTTTGCAGCAGGCCGCTTGCATGCACGTGTTCAGAGCAGCCACCCGCAGCCCTCATGACCGACTCATAGACCACTTATGAGCCTCTCATTATATGGTTGGATTGCCACATGAACTCCCCCCCCACGTCTCTTCACCCTATTGACCCTGCCACTCTATATTACCATGTGTACTTCCTCAATAAACGAGCTCCAGCTGTGACTGGTCTCCCTGATGCATCTGATTATCCTCCTCGGGGAGGTCTGGGAACAGGTGGTCAGCAGATGCTTACCTCTCCCTGCTGCCTTGGTTGGGGCATGCCTCTCTCCTCCCCTGTGGGCCAGGGAGGATGCAAGGGGGCTAAAAACTCCAAAAATTTGGTTAACCATGTTTTTCAATCCTGCTATCTCTGCTACAACTCTTTTCAGAATGTCTAATTCTTTGTAGAACTGATCTTTCATCTCATGAAATTGCTCCCTTATTTCCTTACAAAAGTTGTCTCTCATTTCTTGAAATTGTTCTCTGATCTCTTTCCTTAAATCTTCTTTCAACTCTTTGAGTTACTATCATAATGTTGATACAATATCTTTAGTTTTCATCTAGGGCCCTGGCTATGGGATCCTTGGGTGGAGAGCTGTAAGGTTGAGGAGGAGAGTTATTTCCCCTTTTCCTCATTTTCAGAAACAAGGGGTGTGTCTTGGAGTTCAACCTTGTTACTCCTATAAGGGATAAATGGAGCTTCTTATGGTTCTGCTTCATTGTGTTGGGGAGCTAGTTGGGCAACTCAGACCAATCTGTGAGAACTTGAGAGCCTATAGGTGCAAGAACTAGACAGTTACAACTAAAACAGAGTAGCACCTATAGTAGGTTTTCTTTGAGAGAGCTCTTACAATATATTATGATAGCAAGTAAGAACCTGTTTTGAAGAATGTCTATTTCTTTAGATAGCAGGGCCTCTGTAAGTGCAGAGAAGAAATGACTAGGAAGTCAAAGAGGTGAATTAGGGAGGTATATTAGAACACCTGACTTAGAGTAAAGAGGATCAAAGGATCAATGGGGAGTAGGTTATTCTATTAGAATAAGGAAAACATAGAAATGGGGTGCAGATGGGGTAAAGACTTTGGGTGAGGATGAGAGAAAACTGCTTATATTTAGGAATTACCAGAGTACAGGGGAAGAAGAGGTTATTTTGGGGCATGGATCTCTTCGCTCACCAGATGATGAGGCTATTTTGCTATATCATGAGTGTTTTCCTGGTTGGATTCCAATGATGTAAGGATAGCAGTTGGGTTCAAGAAGACATAGAGACAGTAGGAGCCAATCACCAATACATACACATGGATAAATATTTACATCCACCAACACCAAATTCAATAGTATCCATAAAGCAAAAAAGGATTAAAAAACCACAATAACATTAAAAAGTTAGAAGATGAACAATTTAAAAATATTATACTCTAGCTGGATCCTCATTTAAAAAAGACAAAAAGAAAAAAACCAAGAGGCAAACAAAAAACCAAACTAGTTGGGAAAGTTCTGATTTTTTGCCCCCTAGTTCAGCGAGTATGTACCATGGTTGGATGTGTTCAAATCTGTCATCTAGCTGGAGATTCTTCACAGTTGAGCTTGTCAAGGGAGATGCAGTTTGGTTAAGTCCGGTGACCTGGGTTTTCTTAGAGGAGCTCCTCAAAATTTTCTGTTGCAAAGGGGTATAAAGAACCTGCCTTCTCATACTTCTTGTGAGGATAGATTTCAGCCCCCCTTGAGCTGTATTCCTGAGGTGGTTACTTTTTGCCTGTCCACACTCTAGAATTTTTGGGGACTGGGGCTCAGAAGTTATAGACAATCTAGTTGATCCTAGTGTAAATGTGTGGGGCTCTGACTGATCCAAACTCACTTCCTCAGGCTCACTGTGGACCCACTTTGGTTGACTTATCATCTTCAGAAGCCCCAAAAGTTGCTCTGTGGGGTTGACAGAAACCCGGTGAGGGATGGTCCAGATTGTGCCAGTGCTTATGTGGTTCTCCATTGCAAGCACTAGGGGGCGCCCACCTGGAGAGGTCAAGGCCTATGTAGCCTTGGCTATGCACAGGGCTCAGATGCTAAGGGAAAGCCCATGCTGCCCCTTTTATTCAAAGGTTCCTGAGGCTGATGTCAGCCTTGTTAGAGAGTTACAGGCAGCTTTTGCAGAGTCTGAGGCAGGTGGTCCCCTTGAGAAGGTTTGTGCCCTACCATGCCAAGCTCTGTTCACAGACTCCTCCTATTCAGGTGTGTAAGGAGGCGGGCAGAAGGTCTCCATCTGAGAGGTTTGCTAGCTGGAGAGAGGATTCGAAGTTCCACTCAGCCCCCAGGGCAGATGTCCAGGTGTGTATGGAGGGTAACTTCTCTTTTACTGTTCTCAGAGACTGAAGCCCCAAGTCCATGCTTAAAGGATGAATCTGATTTTGCTGGGAGCATCCAGCCCTGCTCTTGCCATGACAGGTGGAGCCAGTGGCTGCAACACACTTGCAGCCTAGTTTTGCTGGTGTGAGCAATTAGGTTAAAGGACTTGAGATTCAACTCTTGTAAACTGTGAGCACGGGTTGAAAGGTGCTGTCTGCGTGATTGAGTTAGGGTTCTTGTGCGGATTCCTGTCCTCCCCCGGTTGTGGAACCAGCAGTGACTGGAGCTGGAGAGGAGAATCCCAGAACCACACAGCCCCCTTGGGAGAAGGCCAGGTCTCTGGGCGGCAGATACTGATTTTCTGACTGTGGAGGATGAGGCCCCAAGACCATGCTTAAACTATGGGTCTGGCTGTGTTTTTGCTGAGTGAGCAACCAGTCCTGCCCTCAGGGAAACCTCACAATGCGCCAGCTGCTACCGCAGCACAAACAAGTGTAAGTTTGCTAATGCAAGCAATTAATTCCCAGAGGTATATACCCAGCTCTTGTAAATTAAGAGCCCTCAGGTGAGAGGCCTGATACCCAGGTTAGGGTATTTAATTAGGAAACTTGCGCAGTTTCCTCCCCTCTGAGGTATCTCCCCTCCCCCCGGGTGTGGGGCCTATGGAGCGGGCACCATAAACTTCTCTTTTAAATTCGTTAATGCACCACTCTCTTCCTTTGGAGTTAAAATATTAGTGGGGGTGGGAGTAATGTTCCTCTACACTGAGGGCTTTGTCCTACCGTGGGAATCCGCCTCCACTCCTTCAGCCTGAAGTGTTTCTCAGGAGCCTCTCAGAGTCACTGGTGGTGGGGTGTTCCACATGTTCTCTTCAAGGATCATTTCTTGAGTGTTTCTACCTTCCTCACTTCTAATTTTTATTTTATTCATGTACTCTTCTTTCATCATTTATTTCTAAATACTTTTTCAGCTTGCTTTAAAATATTGAGTCATGTTTTGCTTTTAAGTAATTCTTTTAGGAATGTGTTAAGGAATATTAATCTTTTTATGCTTTTAAAATGTATTTAATATGTACAGGTTTGGGAGTACATTTTTTCCATAATTCATTGTTATGTTAAATTATTTTCCTAGAAGGTTTAGAAACAAATCTAGTTCACACATCTTTTCTAAAATCTTGGATGATCAGATCTCTTTTCTTGTGTTTTATTAGATAATCTATATAATGATCTGTTATATATTTTGGATTTCTTATTTTTCCAAACAGTATCTATCTCTACACTCTGTCCTTATCTGGCTCCATTTCATTCTGTACAGATTCTTCTCCCCATGGAATTTTTTCTAGAAGGAAGTCCTAGTAGGGTATTTTGAGACTTCAGTCAATGTGTACATTTGTCAGTCACCTGCTATTTTTAAGCCAAAAAATCCTGCTGTTTTCAAATTATCTGCTAGACCTTCCAATAAATATTGGAATCATTGGTTTTTAGGCTTTCTGCCCAGAAAAATAATTAAAAAAACCATTATTTGTAACTTTAATAATGTGTGATTGGCATAAAATAAGAATATTTTCAAAATGTTTCTAATTAGAAATTTTCTGTATAGGTAAACAGATGCTAAGCTATTACTAACATCAAGGTAAGGGGAATATCCATGACCCAAAATATTTTATTGTGTCCCTTTTAAAAACATCTTATCCATTTGTCTATACTACAGATCTGCTTTCCATAGAGCTTCTTTCTGTCCCAACAGATAATTGATAAAATATCCATTCAAAATTTACATTTCATTCATGTGAATTGAATACAATTCAGTGGCATTATGTAGTGCTATCACTACCACCAACCACATCTAGAATCATTTCATCATGTCAAACTGAAATTTAAAATACTTTTAAAACAAATGGTACTTGCATCTTGAATATACAAAAATTTCCACAGCTCAATTATAAAAAAAGAGAAATAATCAAATTAAATAATGGAAGCATGATTTTAATAGGTATTTCAAACATTTGCTTAATGAAGTTTTACAATGCAATTTGTTTTAAGTTCAAATCAAAATCACAATGTAATGTCACTTTCCCACTAACTAGGATGGTTATGACCAAAAATTTAGACAATAGTAAATGTTGACAAGTTTGTGGAGATATTGGAACCCTCATATATTGTTAGTGGAAATGTCAAAATCTACATATATTTAGAAAAGAGTTATTTCCTCAAATAGAGAAATATGAAGTTGATGAATCAGCAGTACAATTCCTTGGTATATACTCATGATAAATGAAAACATGCCCACACAAAAATTGGGCACAAATTTCATAGTAGTATCATTCAAAATAACCAAATGTCTATTTTGATTCTTAACTAGATAAAATGTACTAATGTTTTGTTTAAAGTGATTTTATCTATGTTTAT
This sequence comes from Aplodontia rufa, assembly GCA_004027875.1. NCBI lineage: Eukaryota > Metazoa > Chordata > Mammalia > Rodentia > Aplodontiidae > Aplodontia > Aplodontia rufa. The sequence goes on from PVKS010035257.1 coordinate 7,530, forward strand.
AAAAAAGGTTAGTCATTATCAAAGTTATGCTGGTACCTAATGATGTTAAATGTGTAAGACAGCATATACACAATTATTGGTCTTTATTCTGAAAATTTTGCTGTAACTCACCAGGGAGACCATCTGGAGTTAGTTTTTTGAGTCTTTTTTTACATTTAACTTTTTTTGTGTCTTTCATACTAATATATTTTAAAAAATCAAACCATATTTTTAAGCAACTGTATATTTGAATCTTCTTTTCCATACTGTCTGATAAGCTCTTCCTTTTTATTAGTTTTTTTAAGAGGGGACAGTGAGAGAGAGAGAGAATCAATTTTTATTTAGTTCTTCACATAGCTGTCATTGCTCTGAGACTTCACTGTCTACGTGGTGTGGGGGTTTGAACTTGTGTACTTGTGCATGCCAGGCAAGCATCAAAACCACTGAGCCACCGCTCCAGCCCCCTTTTTATTAGTTTTTAAGAAAATTTACTTAAATACAATTGTTTATGTGGTTAAATATAATAATATTTAAATATTTTTTGCTATTTTTATTATCAATTTTTTTAAATCTCCTTTTCCTGCATTTTAAAAAAAATTTTCTTATTGGTTCCTTTTTAGGTACACATGACATAAGAATACACAATGACATAATTAAAAAAGCATGGCATTTAACTTGATCTAATTCAGTCTTCAGTATTTCCCTTCCTCTCTGTTCTCTTCCCTCTACTCTATTGATCTCTTTGTTGTTTACAAATAGTTTTTTTTTAATTTAGTGACTTATTGATATACATGTTAATGAGATTCAATATGGTAAATTCATATATGAACATAGGAAAGTTGTCTGACTCATTCCACAAATTTTCCCTATCTCATTCTTCCTTCCCCCATTCCTTCCTCTTTATCTATTTCTGTGCTCTTTCCCTTAGTTAGCTTCCATAAATCAGAGAGAACATTCAACCTTCAGCTTTTGGGGACTGGCTTATCTCACTTGGCATGATAACATCCACTTCCATCCATTTGCCAGTAAATGACATTAAGTCATTGTTCCTATGGCTGAGTGTGTATGGATGTGTGTATGTGCTACTGTTTCTTTATCCATTAACTTCTTGGTTGGTTGCATAGCTTAGCTATTGTGATTTGTGCTGCTATAAATATTGATGTGACTGTGCCATCATAGTATGCTGATTTTTGATCTTTTGGATATATACCAAGTAGTGGGACAGTTGGGTCAAATGGTTGATCCACTCCTAGTTTTTTGAGGAATCTCCATAGTGCTTTTCAGAGTAGTTGTGCAAATTTTCAGTCCCACCAATAATGTATAAATGTACCCTTTTCCCTACTTCCTTGCCAGTATTTATTGTTAGTCATATTCTTGATTATTTATATATTTTATTTTACCACTTCAATTCATCTGTTGCATTTTTGATTAAATATCTTTGAATTATACTTTAGTAATTCTTGAGTAAATTATACTTAATATTTTAAAAAATTAAGATCTTAATTCTGAATTTTGGTAAAACATAGAAAACAAGTGTATTATTCTTATCTCAATGATTTTTTAAAGCAATATATTCCATATATGTCTCATAAATTTAAGAATGGAATGTTATAAGTTTTGCTTTAAATCAGAGGTCAATAAATGATGAACTCTGGGGTCATATGTGGTCTACCATGTGTTTCTACAGTCAAAGTTTAATTAGAACACTGCCACATCTTTTAGCTGAGCATTGTTTTTGCCTGCTTCATGCTAATACAGCAAAGTGAACAATGTGTGACCATGGTTTTATGTCTTATTATTGCTGAAATACTTTTCTGGTTTGTGACAAAAGATGTTTTCCAGCACCATTTTGAGATGGTCAGGGACAAAAGGACTGACAGATTCTTGAGCCTTAATCTGTAACATATCCAGAAAAATCTTTCCCTACCTCCCCCATTATTTCAACCATGTATGGAATGTGTCCCAGTCTAGTAAAAAGGAAGAGCTTATCAGACAGAGTAGAAAAGAAGATTCAGATACATAGTTGCTTAAAAATATAGTTTAATATTGAGAATTGATTACGATGAGAGACTGAAAATGTCGTACGCAAAAAACAAAACAAATGAAAGAAAAAGAAAAATGCCCAAGTCCAGATGGCTTTCTTGGTAGGTTTTAGCAAAAATTTCGGAAGAAAGACTACTCATCTTACGCATTCTATTTTATAGTATTGATTATCATAAATACATTTCTCATCATTGGGGACCTTTGCCCACTTTCCTATTCTTAATCAAATCAATCACAAAGAGTGTAGGATAGTGTCAAGATGCCTTCAAGGATCTACCACAAGGAAGAAATGCTTAAAAAATGGCAATACTTTTGACCAGTGGAAAAACACCAGACATTAGTCCTCATCTCAGCTGCTTGATAAAAGGCTAGCCCCTTCCTTTTGTGGGATAATCCTGAATTTTCTTTGTGTTATGGCTGTCCCCCAAGCCCTCAAGATCAAGGATGAAGCCCTCCCTTCCTTTTTCTCTGCTCAAGTAAAGCGCTGCATGTGTGTTCATACCTTTGGACCCAAATTCACTTCATTGTTATTGGATCTGAAGTACCCATCCATGGTATTAACCTACTGTGTGTTTTATTCTTGTATCTGTACATTCCTTCTGCTCCAACAAAGCATCTTATATTGGGTAATTTATAAACAACATTCAGTTCTTGCTCATGGTCACAGAGTCTGGAATGTCCAGTGTAAAGTTGCTGGTAGGTCTGCTATCTGCTGAGCACCTCATCTTTGTTTCCAAAATGCTGCCTTGAGCACAGGTTTCTCCACCAGGAGAAAAATGCTGTCTCCTCACATTGAAGAAGGGACAAAAGTGCAAAGGGGCTTAACTAGTTCCTCCAGCCTTCTTAAAGTTGGCTGACCCCTACCTCTTAATACTGTTGCATTGGGAATTAAATTTCAACATGAGTTTTAAAGTGAAAATAAATTCAAACATAGCATTTTACAACTGGTACCCCAAAATCCATGTCCTTTGTGCATAAAAAATATATTTTCCATCCCAGTTGCCCACAAAATGTTGCTTCCTTTCATCATCAACTTTAAAGTCTATGTCCAAAGTTTCATCTAAATATAATCTAAATCATATTGATGAGACCAAAGCTATGATTCATTCTTATGCAGATTGCTCTCCAGCTGTGAGCCTTTGAAATCATACAAGTTTTGTGTTTCTGAGATACAATGAAGAAACAGGCATAGAATAGATATTTGCATTCCAAAAGAGAAATAGGAGAAATGAAAGGAATAACAAGTCCTAAGTAAGTCCTAATCTCAGTTGAAGAAGTGCTCTAAATCTTAATGCTTTAGAATGTTCTTTAAACCTATGTCTCTTCTTCTAGGTACATGTGATCAGAGATTGAGTACCCTGTCTCCAGGGGCTCTCCTACCCACAGCAGCCCTCATGGACCACAGTCCACTGCCTGTGGCTCTCAGAGGCTGGTATTGCACATCAGTGGCCTTGCCATTCTGTGGACTTTGGAGCAACCTCATCCCACAGATTCCCAGGACATTGCTCTAATAGGTCTTTCTGTGGCAATCTGACTCTATGCAGCTTTCTCCCTGAGCCGTGAATCTCTTCATAAAATGCTTTGAATGAGATAGTGATGTGTCCACTGCACATGCCATCAAAGTTTACCTCTTCTGTCCTGTGGAGCAGAGGCCCATGATACAACTGAGGTAATCTAGGAAACTGGCACCAGAATGCAGGGAGCAGGCAATCAGCGCTGTGGTCCTGTGGGCATCCTCATCCCCTTCCTTGAAATTTTTGTTCTCAAAACGCTGGCACTCCTTTTCTATATTGGCAATGGCAGTCTATAAGATCTCCAAAATAACTTCAGAGCCATTTTTCCCTTGTCCTGCTAAATTACATCTGATTTCCTTCTCTCCAAAATGTTTTAGCAAATGTTCCCTTGGCCAGATTCTTAGTGTGATCTCCCAAACATGCTTTTTTATTTTTTACATGGCCTGGATAATAATTTTTCAATTCTTCAAGTTTTGTTTTTCTTTTGATTTCAAATTCCATCTTTAATTTGTTTCTTTTCTCTATTATTTTACTATAAGCAGTCAAAAGAATATTGCATCCTTATTATATTCCTTATAGATTTTTATATCAAATATTTCCATTCACCATTTACAAGTGTTGTTTTGTTTTGTTTTACAACATTACGATACAGAGAGCACTGATCCAAGTTCTTTACTACCATAAAACAGGGTTGTCATTTCCTCTAGTTTCCAAAACTTGTTTCTCATTTCCATCTTAGATCTCATCACAATTGCCATTAACATCCATATATTACCAATATTCTGATAAAGACTACTTAAGTATTATTCTAAGATGACTCAGGATTTCTCTCTATATCTCTTAATTTTCTGAATCCTCTCCAAAATCACCCAGCTTCTTCCACTCTTTGCTCAGATCCCAAAGCTGCTTCCACAGTTTTATTTGTTTTTTATAATAACATCCTACTACTTGGTATGAGTTTCTCAATCTATTTCTGCTGTTGTAACAAAATGCCTGAGACTGCTTAATTTGTAAAGAAAAGAAAACTATTTTTCAGAGTTCTGGAGACTATAAACCTAGGGTCAGTGCCAGTAGGTCAGTGAACAGGTGACAGCCCCATCTCTGCTTGTAATATACCACCTTGGATGCTGATTTTCCACAAGGGATGAGCAGTGCGTCCCTATATAGAGGAAAGGATGGAACAGAAAAGGCATTGTTAGTTCTTTCCTGACTGTTTATAAAGCTACTGCTTGCATTTATGAGGGCTGAACCGAACTGTCATAGACTAAGGAATCACGGCTTAGTACTGTTGCACTAGGGATTAAGACCCCCCAAATAGATTTCAGAGGAGAAAACAAACATTGAAACCATAACAATTACCTTCTGTATGTCCAACTTGTTATCTAATATAATTTCCCTCCTAATTGAGGACAATTTTTTGTGTTATTGTAATTATTCACTACATACATGCTGTCAGCAAATATTTAGAGTTGTTGATTTATTTAGTGTGGAAATATATTTAAACTGCCTCTAGTTTTAGAAGGTATTATTTAGAATAAAAAATTCTGGTATTTTTCTTTTAAAGCTTTTAATAAATCTTTCTAGTTTCTTTTTGTTTGTATTTGTTTCTGATGATAATTCAGTGTTTAAATGTAACATTATTATCATGAATAAAATGCATTTTTCTTTTACTGTTCTAAATTTTTTCTTCATTTGTTTTTCAGATTTTGTTGAGTTTTAAACTATAAGGTTATATTTTCAGCCACTGCTTTCCATCACTATTTGACCTTAACTTTTCTCCCTTATATTTTTATGAGACTCAAATAGTATACATTATAAAATTTTGATTATGTTTCATAGGTCTGTGAGATTTTTGTTCACATTCATTTCAATAATTTACTGTCAGATTTTCAGGCTTAGTATAGTTTATTATTTCATCTTAAATTTCATGTCTGCTGTCTCAAATCTGCTATTGAGGGTTTTAAATTTTTTTTCAACTCTTTTATTTTTCACCTCTAGGACTTTTGTTCTATAAAATTATTTTGATATACATTTATATTGTAAGATTTATTTAGGTTTTTTTATTCTATCAAAGTTAAAGACAGTAATGCAATATAACCTACCTCCATTTTTAGATCCGCTCTCCCCCTTTATGATGGTAACTCCCTCCCCTGTGTATATCCACCTCTTTCCGTGGAACCCCTTCTAATACCCGCCCATCTCTTTCCAGTGACCTGTACTGACACCATGTTTACCTCTTTCCAGTGACACTTCCTCTCCCAGTCACTGCTTATTTCCTCTCTCTACCTGCCTTTATCTGACCTTAGCCAACTACCTTAATTTAACCGTGAGCTCCTCCACTCAAAGTAAAGGGCAGCATTGTGTTAGGTTGGGAATAAAATACCTGATTTTCCTGTGTCTGTGAGCATTTTTCTTTTCACCCTTTGGCCAAAGTAAAATTTCTGCCTTTTTCTCCCACATCCAACCTCGTGTTTGTTTTATGGAACATCTGGTATTTCTAATAATATTCTGTACAAATTCACATATTATTGGTATTTTTTTTAGTTATTCAAGCATGCTTTGTATTTGAACATATATATAATATATGTGTAATATATAAATACTGTGTTCACTGAAATACCTGGACTTATTTGGAATCAGATCCTATTGAACAGATATTTTTCTACTACAAACTAATGATTTCTTTGACATCTGATAAAAATTTATTTGAAAATTGGAGAGTGCATAAAATATGTTTGAATGTTTCTGTAACTTGGTTTCTATTGTTAGTGGATTATTATTATTATACTAGGTAATTAATTTGGTTATTTCCAACTTGTGGCATGTGTCTTCTCAAATGTTCAGCTGTTGATGATTTTTCTTAGGTTTCCATGTCTGCTTTTCCTTTTATCTACTACTATATGTCTTAGTCTTCTGGAGTCTCCCCTGTATGCGTATATTTTAGTAGTCACCTAAGTCTTGGCAAAAAGTTTATGTTCCACTCAAATAGAGCATTGTTGTACAGCATATTCAAAGGGGCAGCAACCACTCAAATCTGATAAAGATCAGTTTTACCTGTTAAAAATACATATTCATTCCTCATTTTTGCTTTCACATTAAATTTTTAAAATTTAATTTAATTTAATTTGTATTGAATTCTGATTGGATACTTAAGTGTATGGTAACCCAAGAAATTAGTGAAAATTTTACTTGGGTTTTAGAACTCCTTGGAATAATATCAAAGTTCAGGCACTTTTATTGTTGCTTTAATGGGATGTTGTAGAATATGGAAATAATGACCATTGCTCATTTAAAACACAGCTGATTTCTTTTGCTGTGCTTGTACAAGTTTTCTATTTGTAGGTAAAATATGAATATTTATTGTATTAGTTTTTTGAAGAGAGAGGGACAGAGTAAAATAGAAAGAGAATCAATTTTATTTAGTTTTTCACCTGTTTTTTTTGTTCTCTAACACTTAGTTTTGTGTGCAGTATTAGGGTTTGAATGCAGGTTGCCATATTAATTCAGTTTAGTTAAATCCATAGCTACTCTTCTTAAATATTTTGTTTAGTTTCAAGAATGCAAAAAAAATACTTTATTGATCAATTAATTTTATTTAATTTTTCATTAGTTACTTAAGGCCTACCAAATACCAATTTGCTCTGGGTATAGGATTCAAACAATGAATAAAACAGTTGAATATCATTCCTTTGTGAAACTAACATAAAATTAGTTGAGTCAATCTATTAAATAAGGCTTAACTTTTTTTCTTTTCTGACAGGTGGGAAAGAGAGACAGAGAAAAGAATCAACTTTACTTTTTCATCTGCTTTTGTTTCTCTGACAGTTGTATGTGTTGTGTTGGTGTTTGAACCCAGGTTCTCTTGGAATTTCATGATTTTTAAATTGCCATGTTCCTAAAATGAGAATGACAAAACATATGTGATTGCATTGGACAATATTATATACTCCACTTTAAGAGTTTTAAAGAGTTTTCTTTGCAGGAGAAAAGCTTTAACTCTTTTCTATTTTAGTTGTTACTTGGGAGGCACACCACGATAGCAGATTAACAGGAAGAAAACAAAACAAGTATATTAGCACAAGTATTGAACATCACATGAAAGAAACCTCAAGAGACAGTAACTCAGCTCATGTCTATTTTGATGCAAGTACCATGCTGGTTTTTCACTATAGCTTTGTATGGTGATGCCTCCAGCTTTGCTTTTCATGCTTTAGCTATTCTGGGTCTCTTATTTTTCTAAATGAATTTCATGACTGCTTTTTATAATTCTGTGAAGAAGATTTTTGGAATTTGATTGGTATTGCATTGAATCTCTATAGTGTTTTGTTAATGTGGCCATTTTGATAATATCAATTCTGCCTTTCCAAGAACATGAGAGGTCTTTCCATTTTTTTCAATTTCTTTCTTTAGTGTTCTATAGTTTTTATTATAGAGATTATTCACCTCTTTTGTTTGATTCATTCCCAAGTACTTTACTTTTTTGAAGCAATAGTGAATGGAATAGTTTTCCTAATTTGTTTTTCAACAAGTTCATCATTGGTATATAGGAATGCAATTGATTTGTGAATGTTGATTTTGTATCAATTCAAAAAACTTATATCGAAAAATACAAATAACCCTATCGATAAATGGGAAAAAGAACTACACAGATACTTTTCAAAAGAAGAAATGCAAATGAGCAACAAATATATGAAAAACAATTATTCAATATGTCTAGCAATTAGAAAAATGCAAATTAAAACTACTTTGAGAATCATCCCACTCCAGTTAGAATGGCAACTATCAAGAATATGAGCAAAAATAAATGTTGACAAGGAAGCAGGGAAAAGAGTACATTTATACAATGTCGGTGGGACTAAAAATTGGTACAACCACTCTGGAAGCAGTATGGAAATTCCTCAAAAACTTAGGAATAGATCCACCATTTGACCCAGATATCCTACTCCTAAGGTATATATCCAAAAGATTTAAAAGTAGCATACTACAATGATGCAGCAACATCAGTATGGATAGTAGCACAATTTACAATAGCTAAGCTATGGAACCAACCAAGATGCACTTCAACAGGAGACTGGATAAAGAAAATGTGGTATACACACACAGTGGTATATTACTCAGCCATTAGAAAAAATGACTTTATGACATTCATTGGCAAATGGATGGAACTCCAGAATATTATGCCAATTGAAATATGTCAGTCTCAAAATGCCAATGGTCAAATGATCTCTTTCATATGTGGAAGCTAACCCAAAATATAAGAAAGATTACAGGAATAGACAAAAACGAAATAAACAAAAGGAGGGACAAGATAGGGAAAGTTCATGGAGTGAATTAGACTTAACTTTCCTCTGCTTAATATGAACATAATGTAGTGAATCACATTGACATGTTCAAAAGCAAGTCACTAAATCAAAGAAAGAACTAATAGTAAATAACAGAAAGATCTGTAGAATAAAGAGTAGAGAATGGGAGAGGTGAAATATGGAAACAGAACTGAAATAAGTCATACTCCATACTTTTATAAAAAGAACAGGAGGTGGAAGGAAGGGAGGGAGAGGGGCAACAATGAGAACTGTATTAGAACTAATTATACTACATGCTTTTATAATTTTGTCATTATTTATCTATTGTCATGTATAACTAAAAAGAAGGGGGAGGGAGGAAAGAAGGGGAAGGAAAAATACTAAGGACTGAATTAGATAGAAAAAGCTGTACTCCATGCTCTTATAATTATCTCATGGTATTTTCCAATGCTATGTATATCCAAAGCAGAAACAATAAAAATAAATAAAAACATTTTTAAAAAAAGGAATAGTAACTCAACTCAGCATCTTAGAATTATGACAAACAGAATTGCCAAGAAAAACAAAAAATTTCTTATGAAATGACAGGACAAAGGAAAGTGGTTTTAGGTTTCCAAAAGCGAGAAACTGGAAAGTAAATGTGTGATAAAAAGCAAATGGAGTAAGATTGATTTGCAAATTCCTTTGGAGTAGTCTTTGTTGCTGAGTACATATTTGTGTCCAATGAAAGAATTCACTTTCTGCCTTTAGGCAGAAATGAGGGTAGGCAATCTGAGGGTAGGCAATCTTTTCATGCATTTACTGTTTCTTAATTACCTTCAACTCAATGTAATTTTTGTGTCGTAAAGGTAGAATATTTGGTGAGTCACAAATTCTTATTTCCCTCATGCATAAGAAGTAACAGAGCATATATTAAGAGTATCCTAGAAGAAATTTAAAGGCTGGTGGACAAAGGATGATGAAGAAATTTGGTCAACAGAGTGGTGATAAATTTAGGTCTTTATAATGGGCTAATGAGTAATGGGACACTGGCTATGTATGAGAGATGTGATACAGGAAGAAGGCAAGGAGTTAGATAATTGTGATTTTATAACAATCTATAAATCTTGTATCTTTCAAGAACAGAAGAAGGAAACTTGAAGGAAGAGAAAGCAAACAAACATCATAGAGCACAGGAGCAAAGACTCAGGATATTCAGCATGCAAAAATTACTAAGTAAGAACTGAAGGGAAAAATGGATGAAATACGATAAATTCAATAAGCTGTTTCTGCCCAATATGCTAATGAGTATTGTAAGAGTAGAAAACTGCCAAAGTCAGTTTTTCAAGTACTCAGAAATTAGCATTTTAGTCTTGGACAGTGTTTTTCTTTATTTTTTTTTTTCACTTAACACAATGCTTAGGTCATTATGAACCAAGAGTAAATGAAGAAGATAGTATGAATCATTGGCAATAGCCAACAGAATAGAAATTCTCCAACCCATTATTACTTATTTTTTATCTTTATTAAATTTGCAATTGGCTTTCCTCAATTTCTTATAAAACAAGCATAAAAATATATATATTAAAAATATTTTACCTGATTTCTCATGAGGACTTCAAGTTCCTAACAGACATAAGTACGCAATTATCAATTTTTAAACAAAGGTATGTGATATATTTAAATGAAAATGAATGAAGCATCTCCAAGGTGGGAAACAGCATCATCTTGATTAGCTTAAAGGGTTAAATTATTGGAGTGATGTTTGAAAAACAGACAAATGTCTTTAAAATTCTTACTGTTTAAATTTCAAAATGTGAAATCTGTATGTGGCTAGCTTTCTTGTATGATTTATCAAGACTTAGAAGAAACATCTGATAATTGTATTAATTCAGTTAAAAATATTTAGTTAGTGAAAAGAATGCATCAGATAGTATCTATGATTACATAGTATCATATGATCTGTATATACATTGCAATGAATAAAATCCACAAGAATATCAATATCTTAGAATTAATGCTCTAATATTTTCCAGAGAACAAGGTCACATACATAGCTAATATCAATAACACTTAGAAATTCTTAAAAGTTTATACAAAGTGCAAAATGAAGATAGAAAACAAGAAAATACAATATACATGCAGTTATCTTTTTGAACTCTAATGAGTGCAAAGGTCTAAGTTTGCTTTCAGCAACGTTGATCTAGGTTCAGAGGTGGTAATCAGGTCCTAGTTCTATGCAGCAACAGGTAAGTCAATTGAGAACAGAATAAAAGTTGTTCTAGAAAATGGATTTTTGCCAAAATGATCATTATAGTTTTATTATGTCCAAAAACACCACAATATATTTTATAAAATACATTCTATATATTTACTTCATGTTTATGAATGTAAGGATAGCATTTTGAAGATACTATAATTTTCAATAATTGCATAGTTAGGTATGAATGATTCTAAGTTTTGATTCCTTAAGTGTTGTGGTCTGACCTTTACTGTATCAGCTGCCCTGTGTCTTGTTGCTGTTTGCAAAAGCTCCTTCGGGAAGGGCTGCTAGACTATACATTGTTAACCTTGAAAAACAGGGTGTCAACACAGGCTTCAGACGTTTCCCATTGGTATCACCTGCCAATTATTCTAGATCCTTCAAAAGGCGCACGTAGAGGCTTATTGGTCAAAGGTGTACCTCCGAAATCCAGGTGTGGCAATGAACGAGCTAATGTAGAGAGGCCTCAAGGGGGTGGGGTGAAGGCCTTTAAAAGAAGAGGCTCCAGCCAGCAGTAGGGAGCTCTTGCACTTTTCTGCTGGACGTGGTGTCCCTGCTCCTTTGGAAGATGAACTCTTGCCAGCAGCCGAACCTGCCTATGCCTCGATCCTGAACTTTCCAGCTTCCAGAACTGTGAGAAATTGCTGTCCATGTTTGTTCTGGAGTGCAGTCTTGCAGCGTTGCCTTGACTTGAGATCACCCAATATTAGGCATTTTGTCATAGCATACAAATGGACGAATAGACTAAGATATTTACATTGCCTTGAAAGAGAGATGTAAAGCATGGATATATAAAAACAAAAGTAAAGATTGGATAAAGAAAGACCGTTTCCGGTCTCTGGCCTGCGGTTTTTCTCATCCCCAGCCCATCCCTCAGGTCAGAACCCAGCTGGATCACAACACTTAAGACCTACAGATTTCAGTGTTAGAATTGAAGATAAATATATCAACAATTATAAAGTTCATCAACAGAAACAAAACCTGTATTGGTACAAAAATTTGTTACTCAAAGTATCAAACATTGCATCATTTTCCATAAATTTATGTATGATAACAAATTGAAATAAATTAGAGCTGTATAATAGAACATTACAGAGAATTTTTGCAGTGTTTATATGTATCATAACATGGGCATATTGTTACTAGTAAGTATATAATGCCCAGTTCAAAAAAAACTGGACCCTCTTTTTGGCAATATATTAAAATGAAGTACTTAGCAATTTTGAGAATTACAATTTTAAATAAAAATTAGCTAAAAATTTTAATACATACATATATTAATTATGTAAGATGTATGTCTTTTCTGTCAAACTTGAAAGATCGTGATGTATAGTGTACTACCTCCATTGTCCCCCTCCCTTTCTGAAGACTGTAACTCCCCCACTTGTATACGCCCACTTGCGTCGGCCCACCTGTGTCTGCCAACCTCCTTCCTAGGACCCCTTCCGGTACCCGGCCATCTTCTTCCGGGAAACATGGAATCACTACTACCCTTGCCATGTGTGCGGCGACCCCCACCCCCATTATCTCCCAGTCACCGCCTACTCCCTCTTGCACCTGCCTCCACCTAATCACAGCCAATCACGCAGACTGTGCACCTGAGC
>PVKS010035258.1:0-20214 GCA_004027875.1 Aplodontia rufa
AAAAAAAATAAAAGAAGCTACATGGAGACCAGAGTCTAAAATAAAAGAAAATCATAAAACATGTATCTTCAATTATCAGTAGTAACCAACATCTCAATATTATATAATTATTTTAGTGTCAATCCAAATACTCTAGATTCATATCTTAGCTTCTAGACATATTTCAGGTTTCCAGTTCTTTTATGAATATTTATTGATTCAGAAACAATAAGTTTTGATGGCAAAAGTAGAGAATGAGAAACAATAAATCCAGATTATAGTCCTGGCTTGAGCTTTCTGCTTTGAGTAATTATGTCTAAGAATTATCCAATTTGTTGTTAGAGCAGGTGTCTTCACGTTTAGATCAAGAAACTTGGACTCAATTGCATCTTATATCTCTGTGTGTAATGTTCATTGATTGATTAATTATTATCAGAAGCAACTTTTTTTCTCCAGAGCTTCCTTATTGCAGTTTTAACCTCAGCATTTCTGAGGGTGTAGATTAAAGGGTTTAACATAGGGGCTACCATAGTATAAAAGGTGGCAACAGCTTTATCAATTGGCAGAGTGGTCACCGGACGCAGATAGACAAATATACAGGGCACAAAGAACAGGACAACTACTGTAATGTGAGACACACAGGTGGAGAGGGCTTTGTGCCTCCTCTCCAAGCTGTAGTTCTTTAGGGAGCGCAAGACGATCACATAGGATACCATCAAGAGGATAAAGTTAAAGAGGCAGATGAACCCACTGTTAGCAGCAACAAAGAGACCAAGGGTATGAGTGTCCATGCAGACAAGTTTCAGCAGAGGGTACAAGTCACACATAAAGTGGTCAGTGATGTTGGGGCCACAGAAGGGCAGCCAGACTATAAAGAGTATCTGAATGGTTGCATGGAGAAATCCTCCAGTCCAGGCCACTATCACCAGGAGAATGCATAACTTATGGCTCATGATGGTCAGATAGTGTAGAGGTTTGCAGATAGCAACATAGCGGTCGTAGGCCATCACTGTTAGCAGGATGATTTCAGTAGCACCAAAAATATGTTCTGCGTAGACTTGAGCCATGCATCCATTAAAGGAGATAATTTTCTTCTCATGAAGGGAGTCCATAATCAGCTTAGGAGCCGAAGAAGAGGAATAAATTGTGTCTATGAAGGACAGGTGGCTCAGGAAAAAGTACATGGGGGAGCTCAGAGCCTGACTGTTGATAATGGTAACCACAATGAGCAGGTTGCCTGAAAGGGTTATCATGTACAGAACCAAAAATGTCACAAATACTACCTTCTGCATTTGGGGGTTCTGTGTAATACCTATTAAAATGAATTCAGTCACATTCCTTTCATTTTCCATTTAATTAGCAGGTGATGAAAACTCCAGGAAAGAATACTTTACCTTTAGGAAAAAAAAAAAAAGAGCCATAAAAGTGTCGAAGAGTTCAAAAATTCTGTCTTTTCAGTATTCTGCAATTTCACAAAGCTCTGTAGGAATCAGAACTTAAAACTTCTTTCACATGATTGTCTCAGTCTTTTATTTTTCTGACCTCAATAATATTCTTTTTTTTCTTTTATAAATCTTTATTGGTTCTTTATTTAAGTATAACTGATATAAAGCATATACAATAACATAATTATGAATGCATAGAGTTTAACGTGTTCTAATTCAGCCCACAGTTTTCCCTTTCTCCTCCCTGTTCTTTTCTGATATACATGACAATAGAATATACCTTGACATAATAGCTTAGAATCTACCTTACTTTTTTTAACCAACACATTTACATTCATTTAGTGAGACGTTTTAACTTTAGTACATGTTTAGCTTCATAAAGAAAAAATGTATGCTTTTTGGATGAAACTTCTGAATTTGAACAAGTTAAACTCCATGCCTTTATAATTACGCCTTTGTGTAATCTTAAATCATGTATACCCAAAAAAAAAGAACCAAAGGAAAAGACAAGGAAAAAAAGACAGGGGTACATTTATCTTGAGTACTACATAGTATTTGATATTGTTATAGTTTCTAATTCAGTAAATGCTAATCAAAGTTCCAGATTTATAGGTACATTCTGAAATTTCTTAAAAGAAATATTCTTATAAGAAGAAAGGGATTTCAGTTCCTAGGGTCAGAGGAGTAATTGGAAAACTTCATTAGAATATCAGTATGATGGAATAAAGTACTCACTACAGGTAATAATATTGAAACTAACAAGACTTTAATATCTATATATGAAATAATGTGAATATGTGAATTAAAACCATAATTTGTATGTCTTAATTATAATCATGTAAACATATGACAGGTTAGAAGTTGGTGATAATAGCTATGGAATTGCTATTTGAAAATTTAGGCTTTATAAGTATATTTTAAGAATAAAATTCAAAATTTTCACATAGATTTTTATGAATGTTTTGTTTTACCTATGCTAAACATATGAAGAGTTCCCTTTACCTTGCCAAAATGGATGGAACTGGAGGATAGTATTTAAGTGCAAAAAAACAAGACAAAGAAAGACAAATACCATATTTTCACTCTCCTATGCGGAAACTACAAAGGATAATAGGAAGGTACAATAGGGATTAGTAGATGTTGGGAAGATGGGAAGGGAGGCCAAAGGAAGGTTAGATAACAGGTACCAGAAATGCAGCTGAACAGAAGGAGTGAGTTCTTCTGTTCCACAGCACAATGCAGGAACCAGAGTTCACAATAACCTGCTGTAGATTTTACAACTATCTAGGCTAAAGGAGCTCAAAGGTGCCAAACATAAAGAAGTGAAACAGAGAGGACATTCCTAATTACCCTGGTTTCACCTGTGCCTACCATTTAGATGTGTTAAATATCACATTGTACTCCATTAATATGTATAATTATAGCACAATAAAATATTTCCACAGTATGTAGTCATTTAAAAATATGCATATAAAAATTGATAAGTTTAAATATTTAGAACATTTACCTCAGGAATGAGATTATGGGTAACATTTCTCTTAACATTTTCCAAATTTCTACAGTTTGTGTTACTGATTTTATGATCAGGAAATAAATGTAATTTTCTTTTGTCCCCTTGGAGGCCTATACTCTGAATTTTTAAACTGAGTAGAATATATGAAATAATAAAAAGCAGGATTGTAAATTTGCCCATCTTGGGAATCCAGGAAATATTATCTGAATATAATGAAAGTCACACTATAATGTATACATGAAATGGTTGTTGCCAATTCAACAAATGTACATAGAATGAGAGTCTGAATGGGCATTAGCTGCTTAGAATCATGACACATTTTTAGTCTATCATTCAGACTATTGAACTCAGGTTCTAAATTACACAATTAGTCAATTATTTATGTGGCTCATCAGTAAGTCAAGCCTGAATAATCAATTGAAATCCATTTAATTTGAAGTCTATTTTAATTTACTTGAAGAATGCACATAATCACTTAAACTTCAGGACAGTATTTAAAGTTGAGTTTTTCCATTACCTGTCCTCACTTTTTCCTAGAACTCGGATTCCTGTTTCTTTCTTTTATCTTTATGTGTTTTAAAACATCAAGGGTAAATGGATGGTTATGGAAGAGATCATGATGAGTAAAATCAGCTTAACCCAGAGATCTAAGGGTCGATTGTCTCCACTCATCTGTGGAGGTGGGGACTAGACCCTGGACAATGAGAAAGTTGGTCTAGAAACATGAGTTAAATGCAGATAAGATGTAATGCTTTACAATTTAATACTATTTTTAGAGTTATAACGGGAAGGGGAAGGGAGGGATAAGGGAGGGTAATTGTGGGGGGCACTCCTGGGGACAGTTGCAATGTCCAGAATATATACACATCTTATACACATTTTATATTGTCTTGTTAAAATCTTGTAAGGTTGCTCAAAAATAAAAAAATTAAAAAAAAAAACATCAAGGTTGTGACATGTAAGATGAATGAGTTACATGTGGCCATGATCATAATTAATGAGGTATGGAAAGGGAACCTCTTCCACTGATCCCACCTATGCTTCATTAAGAACCTGGCCTTAGAGAGCCCCAAGACCGAGGCCTCTGTGCTGAATAGTCCAATCTGTCGGAGAATGCTTCCAGGGCCAAGAGCCCCTGAGAATAACCTGAGTGCACTTCTAATTGCTAACTCTCCTCTAGAGGAGATAGCCCTTGGGAGGACTCACAGTTGCCTACAATGGTTCCATAACTTTCTGAAGATCTGTGTCAAAGATTAGATTTCGTGATCCAAATCAGATAGAAAACTCCAAACTTGATTTATTCAGGTTCAATATTTATTTATTAGCTCAGTTTCTTATAAATCTTAAAGTAGCCCAATATTACGAAGAATAGTTAGTTCTCTTTTACAAGTTTCATCATCCTCCTTTTTCTCCACATCCCACAAACACAAAGTGCAAACCAAGTAACTCAGTTTTATGTTAAAATTGATGTTCTTGGCATTTATAGCATGATCAGATTCACTTTTTGTCCTAGTCCAAAAACCAATAGTGTACCCATTAGTTCTTGAATCCTTATACTTATATTTTTAATTGATTCTCTTTTCCACATTTTTATTGATGCATTATAATTAATTGCATGTAATGATGAGATTTGTTGTTACATATTTGTACATGCATACAATTTAGCAGAAAAAAGTTATCTTCCATAAAATGGCCCTCAGAGTGCAATTGACAGATAAAAACCTAAATAGACAAACTTCTTCCCGCATAGAGAAAGCTGTCATTTGTTTAAATTACACATACTCAAATATTATGAAACAAAACTTTATCCCTTTCTTAATAGCATGCAGAGACCTATTTTTCCACCACACACATTCTTATTGAGTGTTTGCATTTTCTCAGCACTAGACTAAATGGTTTACATGTATTACTTAACTTAGTCCTCATGACAATGCTATGAGATTGGTACATAAGAAAAGAAAATTGCATTTGGGACAAAGTAAATTATTTGCCTAAATTCATACTGATAAAAAGAACGGGAATCATATTTAATCCAGACTATCTATCTCTATCTTTAGCACTCACTCAGTGCCTCTAAGATAGGTCCAGTTTACTCTAGGGAACATTCATGCGGGAGTTTACCTGGTATCTAAAGCCACCACCTGTGACCACAAGAAATCCATTAGTCTTATTGCTAAACTATGAAATGTAGTGTCAGATGTTAATTTGCTCAAGTTTCCATTGAACAAGAGTCTAGAATTGTTGTATACTAGACGTCCACAGGTACCTTGCATTTTATCAATTTAATCATACTTTAAGGATGAGTAAACTGATACCAGACAGGTCACATCCTAGGAAACACAGCTAAGAGATTAGTGGCAGAAGACAAGAGGAATACAGATCTTCTAATACCTAACACAGTAAAAAAAGAATTTTTCCGTCACCATATCTTGCCTGCCTTAGGAAGACATAAGATGAGCATATACAAGGAAAAATAATCCTAAGGTAACAGAGAATTAACTTTCAATTCATATTATTAATACTTGTTTTGAATCTCCAAGAAAAAAGTGTAGGCCTGGGTTCAAGGATGCAAAAATTGATTCCACTCTACCAGAGCAGAAACGTGATCTTGCTGGGTTAGAACAATATCTGAGAAAGCTTGATAAAGTGAAAATTAAAGTATCCCTAGGCCAGCCTTTAATCAGATTACAATCACAGCACAGGGTATACTTCCTGGAGAAGTCTCCATTTTCATGCATGTACCTTTGGGATCTCAGTTTTGGAGTTGAAAGACTCCTTTTAAAATTGGTTCAAATGCTGTACCTCTTCCTCCCTTGCTAATCTGTCTTGACTACAATGAAGTTCAGGTACACAACCTCAGCTCTACCCCCAACTTACCTTTGTTCTGATTTGCATTTCATCATATCTCCCCCTAAGAATACAATGTGAGATTTTCCCTCGGTTTCATTTGTGGGAAAGTCAGAGCACTGTTTTAAGGAAACAAGTGACTGACGATACTTAAACCAACCTGTGAGTATTCAAACCACTGTATACCATGCCCTTTGTCCCACAAACCAACCATCTACCTACCACACTATCTCCTCACTCAAAAGGCTAGAAATTGACTCAATGTTCTATAAATTATAAACTGAAAAACAGTAGATATATCTACAGTTTATGAGAACAAATTCTTCTTCAAAATATCCTAAAACACCTAAAAGTTTAAAGTAATGCTTCAATGATTTTAGTTACAAACATCTTAGGGAAAAATGCAAATTTAAGAAACTAGATTTAAAATCATCTATTTTAGATAACTTACCGTGGTTGTGTCTGTAGTTGCGAAGAAGGCCCAATATAATCAGAAACACAAAGTAACCATTATATGTAGCTATTAAAAGTGTTTTATATAATGTGTATTTTCCAAATATTCTGACTAGACAATATTACAGAAGGCAGAAAATATCAAGATTGCAGTGATTTCTTCAAAGTGATTCAGCAAGCATTCTCAAAACTCCAGTAACTCTGAAATTTGTGTCAAAATGCCAGATGAAGGAAGGAGGAAATGAAGGAAGGAAAGAAGGGTGAAACTCCAAGTCTTAAGGTACTGAAGAACATCTTCTGCACCTAGATGCGTAATTATAGAACAAGAAGCACAAATATTTCTATCAATTATTCTACACTTAAGAAAACAACTTCTCTGGAACCGTAGAGTATAGGGTGGATCCTGAGAACTTTATTAAGAGATGTATCTTTCAAACTAAGGCTTTGCCCTCCTAGGAATTAATTACCTCTGTTTTTTAAATGTCTTACCTTAGAAACATATATTTAGGAATATTTATCTATAAATAACACATCTCCACCTGATTAAACCTTTCCCTGCCCTTTGATCTGCTACCAGCCTGCATCGATAGTCTGGAATATTGTGTGATAAAACTCTTCTCTCATAAGCCCTAGAGTATCATGAACAGGGACCTGAAGGACTCTAGATGCCATGTGAACAGCAACCTGGGACTTCACTTGGATGGCATCCCTGAAGAAATTTCCTCACCGTCTTAGATCATGGAGGCACCTGAGATACTGAGTCAATCTCTCAACAGTATAGTACACCTTGGGATGATATATTTTGCCTATAGTAAAGAACCTTGAAACATGATACTCTTTCATGTAGAGTTGAAATCTGAAAGCAAGGTAAAACCTTAGTGTCAACTTTTCCAGTACAGAAACAAAAGGTCTATGATGAATTTTATGCCTACCTATTGATTTATTAAGAAGTTTGGGAATATCCCTGGATAGTCAGTGGAAGAAGCCTCATCATCTAGGCAAAAACATTTCTTCAAATATTCTTCGCAAGTAATTTCCCCAGGACAGTAAAGATTGGCACAGCCAAATATTTTCTGACAATTTTCAAACACATATCACTGCAATTACTCTGTAGCCTGGAGGACAGGGTGTTGTTTAAATCACATCTCATAAAAGTTTAAGCAGCTGCTATTTTTAAGCATATGGCTGGGCAGTGAATGGAGAATCAGGAGAAATGATAATAATAGGAACTATCATTACAGGGTACTGTGTCCCTTATTCTATTAAAATGATGCATTGCATCAATTGATTTTCATATACTGAAACAATCCTCACATCCTACACAAACCCCACTTGTTCTTGCTGTATAATACTTGTTAGAAGCTACTGGATGAAATTTGCTACACTTTGGTTGCAAATTTTTGAATCTATATTTGAGAGCCCATCTCACACCAGTCAGAATGGCTATTATCAAGAAAAAAAAGATGCTGATAAGGATCTGGGGGGAAAGGTAATTTTATACCCTGTTGGTGGAATTATAAATCAGTACAACCATTACGGAAACTGTGTAGAGTTTCCTCAAGAAAACTTAAACAGATCTTCCATACAATCAAGCAATACTACTCCCAGGTAATTTTTTATTATTTGTTCAATGTAGTCTTACATATCAGAGGGAATCATTGTTACATATTCATGCATACATGGATATCAACAAAGGCCAATTCTAGTCCAGGATCTTCCCCTCTTCATCCATTCCCTGATCTCATGTCTCCTCTGTAATACCCCCATGCTATATATAGAAATGAGTATAAACATGTATATTAATTGTTGAAATTTTTGAGATTCTCTGCCTGCCTCTGTATAGTTTGGTTTCTCAGGGGAGTCAAGGGCTCCCAGCTGTATTGATAACCGCCCTTATCCCTTGCTCCATTCTCCCCCCACCTTCAAAGTTATGGTTCCCCAGCTTATGGGAAATTTCAACTTTGGTGAGTTTATTAATTAAACTTAGCTAACTTTCATACTATCTTAGGTTTTACTCTAGCTTCCGCATATGAGAGACAACATTTGGCCCTCAAGTCTCTGTGTTTGAGATATTTCACTCAGCATGATTTTTCCATTTCCATCCATTTAATTGCAAATGCCATGATATCATTCTCTCTAATAGTATAGTAGAACTCTATTGTATGTGTGTGTGTGATTATATATATGTATACATGTATAATCATAGTTTTCAAATCTATTTATCCAACGAGAGGCTTGTTCCATAGTTTACCTATTGTAAATTGAGCTGCTACGTACATTGATGTAGCTGTGTCTCTCTGCAGTATGTCCATTCTAGCTCTTTGGGGGAAATACCCAGAGTAGGATAGCTGGGTCATAAGGTGGTTCTATCCCTAGTTTTTTGAGGAGTCTCCATAGTGTTTCTCAGAGTGGCTGTACAAGTTTGCAGTCCCACCAACAGTGTGTTAGTGTTCCTTTCTCCCCACAACCTCACCAGCATTTGTTATTATTAGTATTCTTCATTTTGCCACTCTGACTGAAGTGAGGTGCAATTTGAGTGAAGTTTTGATTTGCATTTCTCTGATTGCTAGTGATGTAGAACATTTTCTCATATATTTATTGGTTGTTGGACTTCCTCTGTTGAGAAATTTCTGTTTAATTCTGTAGCCCATTTCTTGATTGTATTATTTGTGATTTTGGTGTTAAATTTTTTGAGTTCTTTGAATAGTCTGAATATTTGCAAAGGGGGCAAAAATATAGCATGGAGGTCAGTGTGTTCAACAAATAGTGCTGGACGAACTGGACAGCCACTTGCTGACAATTGAAATTAGATTCTTATCTCTCACCCTGCACAAACAATCAAATCAAAATGGTCAAAGAACTAGAACTTAAACCAGCAACTACACAATTGATAGAAGGAAAAATAGGATCATCGCTCTACCAAATTGGTGTAGGCACCTGTTTTCTTAACAAGACTGCCATGGTGCAAGAGTTAAAGCCAAGAATCAATAAGTGAGATGCCATTAAAATGAAAAGATTCTGTACAGCTAAAGAATTAGTCAAGAGTGTCAAGAGAGAACCTACATAATGGGAAAAAAATCATTACCTGCTATGTCTCCCACAGGGGACTAGAACTCCAGGTATTTATCTAAAGGTTTCAAAGTCAGCATACTATAGAGATGCCTGAACATCCATGTTAATCACAGCACTATTCACAATAAATAAGCTATGGGATCAGTCTAGATAACCATCACAAGATCAATGGATAAACAAAATGTAGCATATATACACAGTGGAATATCATTCAGCCATAAAGAAGAAAGAAATTGTGTCCTTTGCAGGAAAATTGACAAAAGTGGAAATCGCCATATTAAGCAAAATGAACCAGAGCCAGGGATACAAGTATTACATATTTTCTCGTATGTAGAATCTATGCCTGGGGGTGGGAGGTAACAACATGAAGTAGAAAGGGGACAGTTAGGGAAAGGGTAATGCACCAGGGAGAGAGGAATTAAGAGAGGATTATAGGGAAGATGGATAAAAGCAAAATACATTATGTGTATGTGTGAAAATGTTACAAATAAACTCATAATCTTGTCACACTCATAGTCACTCATTAATTTTTTTAAAATAAGCCAAAGAACCAAGTCCACATACTTAGAAAGTAGAAGAGCCAGCATAGCTCACAATCTTCAGCCTCATTCTGAATTTTTGCAATAAAGAACAGCCACTCTAGCCTACATGTGTCTCTCCCTCAGAAATTAATATTAGAAGGGCACTTTTGCACTGATATCTATGTCTTCACTTGTTATCTTGTAAAGTTTACCAATAACTCTGAGACAAGCATTGTTAGAGCTGTTTCACAGGCTTGGATGGCTCATGAGCCCACATTCCCATGACTAGAATGGTCTGTACCTTAGATCTCAGGCTCCTAGATCTTTTTCCATCCACACCCATAGATAGAATGCTAACCCAACAGAGCTGCTCTCCTCCACACCCCACCCTTTGGGCATAGAGGTCATGGTCACAAGACAGAGAGCAGGATAGATTGGTTTGCCTGACATCCTGGTTGAAGCTGCTTATTCTAATCCTCTGAGAGCAGAAAACTCAAGGCACCCCTACCTCCTGAATGTGCAAAATAGCATTAACACATTGTGCATAATTATATCCCAGAATCCATATATGAACAGGTTGATAAGGACGGACTCTGAAGATTCCTGAATCAAGAAGATCACAGAAGCATAACCAGCCACAGAAGCCAATGCTGTTTGGTTGAGTTTCTGACCCAGTTGGATCCAGAATTCCAGGAACCAAGGCAGTTACCTTTAAGCTTAGCACAGGCTTGCTTGGAATCTCTGAATCTGGAGACATGTTACTACAAGGCACCTAGCCTCTCTTAGCAATCATTCCCAAACCACTAACTCAGGGGGGAAATAGTAGACTTAAGCTAGAAACAGATGCACCTGCAAAGCAGGAGCCAGTGGTAGCTCAGAGAGAACATTAGCTACACACAGACTCTTTGCAAATAAGAGTACCTGTGATGGAGTGAATTCAGCTCCACTGGATGCACTTGGAGACTTGGATACAATTTCTGATTTCCTTCTCTGTATTTTTTTCTCAAGATGATACTAGAGTATTGGATTTAAATGTAACTTAGATTTAAACATGTATTTTTCTATTGTCATAGATTTTAATGAATAATGATCGGAATCATCTGTCTACTAAAAAAACGGTCGCACAGAATATTAAGAATCCAAATCTGATAATAATGTAAAAGTTGTTTTTTAAATCTTGCTGTGGACTATAAAAGTAATATATTCCCTTTGTAAAAACTCAGATCAGAAAAAAATTTTAACCGACATGAAAATTTCCCTTAACCCTACAATTCAGATAAGAATTATTAGTCTTTAGTGTACTTTTTGAGATATTTTTCTATGGATAAGTATATCACAATATACAAGCTATATTATGTCCTGTTTTTCATTCCTGAAGTATTGAATGTTTCCATATCACTAGTTTTTGTAGATAACTTCAATGTCCTCTTGATGTTTTAAAAATCCTCATTCATAAAAATGTATTTCTTAAATAAGAAGATCAAACCAGGAAGTCCAACTTAGAAATTATGAATTTTCTTGAAAAAGAACAGAGAAAATGTAGGGAAAGAAATTGTCAAAGAAATCATTCGAGAAAAATTCCGAGAACTAAATACAGCAGTAGAGTAGAGAACTACCATAATCCACAATTGGGATCTCTGCTTTCACTGTGGCCCTCTGTAGTCCATCTTCGAAACAGCAGTCAGAAGCTTCCTTATAAATTGTAAATTAGACCCTTTCTCTCTCTGTCTTACCAATTAAGTCCCAAGTTTTCAGCTCTATGTAACATAATGGGACATAAAAAAAATATCATCAAAGGCTTTATATTATATACAGGATTAAATCCAAATTCCTTGCCATAGCCTTCCAGACTCCTCATAATATTGTCCTTGATTACCCTTTGACTTCATCATCTTTCTCACTACTTTTAAACACACTGGTCTTCTTTATGTACTATTTATATTTAGATGAATGTCAGTAGTCACTGACCCAGCAATTCTTTGGTATATTTTATTCATAGCAATTATTACAAACTGAAAGTATGTTATTGAATTCATGTGCCTACATATTTATTGTCTGTCTTTCACCACTAGATTGCAAGAATTGTAAGAGCGAAAAATGAATGAAACTTTCTTATTCATCCTTGTATCTCAGTATCCAGAACAGAGCTACGCATGTCATAGATGCTAAATAAATAGTGGCTTAATCAATTTTTTAATGTAAAAAAAATCATCATTCATTTAAATGCTCTTCTGTTTGTAGATATTTGAATTGCTCTTACTTTTTATTATCATAAAAATTGATTTGAAATAAAATCTATATGCATAATTTTGTCATATATTTATGTAGAATATATTTCTAAGAATCAGGAGAACAGAAACAAGAGACATGAGCAGTTCTAAAGCTGTCTTTTATCAAGTTAAATTTGAGAATATTTTGTATCAACACACATTCCCCAGCACAGCCTGCTATAACTGTCATCAATATTTGCCACTGTGACAGTTGAAAACATTTCACTGTCTTTCAATTACTTTTCTCTAGTGACTTATGAAATGGAAGATTTTTTAGTTGTTTGATGTCTTTGCTGAGGATTATTTTTATTAATTTTGTCTTCTTTATAATGGTGAATGAACATTTGTTAAGAAATAATTTCTATAACAACAGTTGCCACATTGTTACATTTTCCAATGTGTCCCATATCTTTTGTGGCTAAATGCAACATGTTTTTACTGTGACTTACACCATTTTCATTTAAACTGTTCTTTCCAACCAGATCTCAGATCTATATTGATCTTTTACTTTTCCTGTTCTGTAACTGAATTTTAGTTTACCTGACTTTTTATTATATGCCATTTTTTCACTTTTTGGTGATGGAATTGAGAACAATTTAGTTAGGAAAAAATGCCTCTCTAGGTATTGAAAACCTTTTACGAAATATAGGTAATATTCTTTTAAATATCCTTCAAATATAATGTCCTTTTGTGATTTGATTCTAGTTGCTTTTTATTGAGCTAATCTATTGTCATTTATGTAGTTTATATTTTTAAATGCCAAAAAGCTTTTAAATGTATAGTTTAATCTTTTTGTACAGCTTAATGTATTTATTTCTGTAGTCAACCTTTTTTCTAAATATAGTTGGTTGTTTTTCATCTCTTGACAACTTAGTTAATTTTGCAACAAATATTTCCAGTATAAGAATAATGCTATCTGTTTTTTTCTTATTCTTTTATCAAGTATCATACCTGTTATATTGTTGAGAGCATTTTTCCAAACAAGTGTAAGCGTATCAAAAGAAGGAAAGTTATATTTTCCCTTTGTGATTCAAACTTTGAAATATGCAAGGATGATATTCTTTAATTCCTCTACACCACCTACTATTTTTCAAATTTTATATATAAAACACTCCAAAAATTGTGAGTCCAAGACCAAGCACCACATCTTTTGACTAATAATCAGTGTAATCAAAAAGAATCTCAACAGCACACTCTCTCCACCAAATTCTGGTTGTTCTGTTTCCTCAGTTTACAAGTATCTATTCTATAGGCAAATACAGAGAGTATTTCACAGTTTTTCCTAAATTAAATTTTGATTTGTAAATGCCTTGAAATCTAAACATGACTGAAGCTCTCCAAAGAGTGAATTCTGAACATCCAAATATACATATAATGCTGCTTTGTATCATTCTCTCTGTTTTATTCCATTCACAATGTGTTTCTTACAGGGTGTCTATTTTAATCTTGATAATATGTATTCTTATACTCTTTGAACATAGCATGAATTCACATATTAATCTTCCAGAGTGGATCTGTAGCCTTAAACATTCACTCACTTCATTGACTGAAATGTGACTACACAATCCTTAATTTCAAATTGAATTCATCTGATGTTTTATAGCAACCCTGAAAACAAGTTAAAAACAAGTAACATGACAAACTGACCTGAAGCTTCACTGATACTGGTGACTGAAAAACAGATTCTGGGGTGTAGATTCCCATGGATTCAAGTCTCTGCTGTTTCTATGGTCCTCCTTTGACACCTGCTTCATTATTGTAGAATGTATGTGGCAGTTATTAGGAGAATATACTAATACTCCAACACAAATCACTACAAAAAGAGGAACCATACAATTCCAAATCCAACATAAGGCAAGAAATAACCAAATCAGAGTTGAAATCAATGAATGTGAAAAAAATGCAAATAACAAAATAGAGTTGGTTCTTAGAAAAAATAAATAAAATAGACTCCTAGTCAACCTCACCAAAAGGAAGAATGAAGTGAAGCAAATCAACAAAATAAAAGATGAAAATGGAGACATCAACACTGACTCAACTGAAATCCAGAGGATTATCAGAACTTATTTTGAAAAACTACACTCTTCCAAATTTGATAAACTAGAAGACATGGACAAATACCTAGCAAAGCCACATTTGACATTCCCAAATTAACACAGGAGGACATTGAAAATCTAAATAAACCAATCTCAGGTACCAAAATTAAAACAATAAGCAAAGTTCTTCCAGAAAAGAAAAGCCCAGAACCTGATGGATTCTCAGCAGAGTTTTCCCAGAACTTTACAGAAGAATTAACACCTCTCCTTAGTAAGCTATTCCATGAAATTGAAAGGGCTAAAAACTTCCCAAATAATTTTTATGAGGAAAATATAACCCTGATACAAAAATCCATTGCAGACATATCAAGAAAGGAAAACTACAGACCAACTTTCATGATAAATATTGATGCAGAAATCCTTAATAAAATTCTAGCAAACCACATCCAAAAACACATCAAAAAGATAATTCATCACAGTCAAGTAGGCTTCATTCCAGGAATGCAAGGCTGGTTCAACATATGCAAATCAATAAATATGATTCACCACTTAAACAGAATTAAACACAAAAACCATATGATCATCTTAATTGATGCAAATGAAGTCTTTGATAAAATTCAATACCCATTTATGCTCAAAACTCTGGGGAAGATAGAGATCAAAGGAAGATACTTTAATTTTGTAAGAGCATTTTAAGACAATCTCATAGGCAACATTATCTTTAATAAAGACTGAAATCATTCCCACTAAATTTTGGTATGAATTTAGGAAAACTAGATGGTTACAAAAATCAACACCCATCGAATCAATACCTTTCCTATATTTCAGCCGCTATTCTGCTGAAGAAGAAATCAGGAAATCCATCCCATTCACAATAACCCCAAAAGGATAAAATAATTGGGCATTAATCTAACATAATAATATAAAGGACCTCTACAATGAAAACTATCAAATGTTAAAAAAATTGAAGAAGTCCTGAGAATATGGAAAATTACTACTTGTTTTTCATTAGACAGAATCAATATAATTAAAACGGTCATTCTGCTGAAAGCTCTGTACATATTCAACTCAATCCCCACCAAGATACCAATGACATTCTTCATGAATATAGAAAAAGCAATTCTCAAATTCATTTGGAATAACAAGAAACCCAGATTAGCCAAAAGATTACTAATGAAGAAAGATGAAATAGGAGATATCACAATACCTGACCTGAAATTATACTATAGTGCTATGGTAATAAAAACAGCATGGCATTGGTATCAAAACAGACATGAAGACCAAACAAATAGAAGACACAGACAAACCCATAAGTCTTTAAACATCTGATATTTGAGAAAGGGAGCAAAAACATAGTGTGGAGGAAAGGCAACCTGTTCAACAAATGGTGCTAGACAAACTAAAGAGCCATATGCAGACAGTTGAAATGAGATCCTTATGTCTTACCCTGCACAAAATTCAAATCTGAATGGATCAAAGTATTAGGAATTAAACCATCAACTATACAATTGCTAGAAGAAAAAAATAGGATAAACACTCCACCACATTGGTGTAGGTACCTCCTTGCCTAACAAGAATGCCACGGTGCAAGAGTTAAAGCCAAGAACCAATAAGTGGGATGACATTAAACAGAAAATGTTCTGCAGTTAAAGAAGTAATCAAGGGTGTCAGGAGAGAACCTAGAGAACGGGAGAAAAAAATCATTGCACGTTATACCTCTGAGAGGAGACTAATATCTGGAATATATTTTTAAAAAACTAAAAAACCTGAACACCAAAAACACAAACAATCCAATCAAGAAGTGGGCTAGGGAACTAAACAGAAATTTCTCAGCAGAGGAAGTCCAGAAAGCCAATAAATATATGAGAAAATTTTCTACATCACTAGCAATCAGAAAAATGCAAATCAAAACTGCACTGAGATTCCACCTCACTCCAATCAGAGTGGCAAAAATGAAGAATGCAAGCACTAACAGATGCTGGAGAGGTTATGGGGATAAAGGAACACTAATACACTGTTGGTGGGACTGTAAACTTGTACAGCCACCCGGGAAAGCAGTGTGGAGACTCCACTAAAACTAGGGAGGGAACTACCTTATGACCCAGCTATCTCATTCCTGGGTGTTTTCCCAAAAAAGTTAGAATCAGCATACTACAGAGGCACAACTACATCAATGTATGTAGCAGCTCAATTTACAATAGGTAAGCTAGGGAATCAGCCCAGATGCCCCTCACTGGATGAATGGATTCAAAAATTGTGGTATTTATATACATTGGAGTTCTACTCTGCTATTAGAGACACCGATATCATGGCATTTGCAGCCAAATGGATGGAAATGGAAAAAAATCATGTGGAAATATTCCAAACACAGAGACTTAAGGGCCAAATGTTTTCTCTCATATTTGGAAGCCAGCGTAATATGAAAGACAGGATGATAGTTAGCTGAATTTATGTAATAAACTCACTGTAGCTGAAATTTCACATAAGGGTTGGGTAAGAAGGGAGGGAAGCAGTAAGAGTAGGGAGGGACAAGAGAGATTATCAAGACTGGGGATACTCAACTCCCTATAGAAGCCCAATTCTATGCAGGCAGGCACAGAAACTAAAATGTCAAAAATTAATATACATGTATTTATTCATTTCAAATTATAGTGTGGGGGATTACGAAGAGACACGAGTTTGGGGAATGGATGAAGGAGGGTAGAACCTGGACTAGGATCAGCCTTAATTTACTATATCACTAAGTCAATATCCATGTATGCATGAATAGGTAACAACAATTCCCTCCAATATGTAAGACCATATGAAGCAAATAAAATTTTTTTAAAAAATCCAAACTACTGAAATTCATATAGTCTTATTATTGTCAAAGACAGAGAACAATGAGAAATTAATTGGCTTTAAGGAGTGAGAGTCATTGAGGCTAGAGGCACCCAGAAATTACTGGGCTGCACAACTTGGAGCTCCATTTAACCTAAAATATTGCCCTTTCCATAATATGTTGTTTTCTCTCCTGAAAGTCATGGAGGCATGTAAAATTCTTCCAGGTATCACCATAGAGCAATCTTTTTAAAAAATGATTCATTTTTTAGGTATACATGACATAATATTATACTAGGACATAATTATAAAAGCATGAGTTTAAATTGTTCTAATTCAGTCTCCAGGTTTTCTCCTTCCTCTCTCTCCCACCTCCTTTTGTTACATACATGACAATAGGATATACAATGACACAATTATTAAAACCTGGCATGTACCTTGTTTTAAATCAGTTGCCAGTATTTCCCCTTCTACTCTCTTTCTCCAACCCCCTGTTCTTTTTTAGATATTCTACACAATATTGACATTTTTTATTTATTTTTTATTTTTCCAATGAAATAATATATTTATTTTCTGAAAATTAGATTTACCCCTAGAGCCTCATGCAGTATAAAGTATTCTAATTCATACCCCAGTATTTGCCATTTCACCAACCCCATTCTCTTCCCTCTACTCTACTGTACTCTATTTGTATTATTTACAAATAGTTTTTATTCTAATTTAGTGACTCATTGATATATATGTTTATGATTCACTATGTGTTCATATACATACATGAGCAAGTCAAGTCTAATTCCTCCATTAACTTTCCCTAACTCATTCCTCCTTCCTACATTTCCTTCCCCTTTGTCTATTCTTCTATACTTTCCATATTTTGCATTAACTTCAACACATCAGAGAGAATATTCAACCCTGGGTTTTTTGAGACTGGTTTATTTCACTTAGCACAATATCCTCCAGTTCCATCCCTTTAGCAGCAAATGACATGTCATTCTTCCTTATGACTGAGTAACACTTCATTGTATGTATATGCCACATTTTCTTTATTCATCAGTTGAAGGGCACGCTGGTTGATTCCATAGTTTTACTACTGTGAATTGAGCTTCTTTGAACATCAATGCAGTTGCATCAATGTAGTATACTGATTTTTGATCCTTTGGATATATATCAAGAAGTGGGATACCTGGGTCAAATGGTGGATCCACTCCTAGCCTTTTGAGGAAACTCCATACTGCTTCCCATAGTGGTTGTATCAATTTGTAGTCCCACCAACGATGCATAAGTACACCCTGTTCCCCACATCTTCACCAACATTTATTTATTGCGGCTTGTATTCTTGATCATCGCCATTCTACCTGGAGTGATGTGAAACATCAGCATAATTTTAATTTGCATTTCTCTAAATGTTGAACATTTTTTATATGTTTGTTGATCAGTTGTATTTCTTGGTTTGAGAAGTGTCTGTACAGTTCTTTTGTCCATTTATTGACTGAGTTATTTGTTTTATTGCTGTTAAGTTTTTGAGTTCTTTGTATATCCTGGACACTAATGCCCCATGTGAGGTGCAGGTGGCAAGGATCTTTTTCCCATTCTGTAGCTTCTCTTTTCATTCTCTTCATTGTTTCCTTTGCTGTGAGTAACCTTTCAGTTTGATGCCACCCCATTGTATTGATTTTTCATTTACCTCTTGTTCTTTGGTGGTCTTGTTTAGGAAGTCAGTTCCTGAGCCAACATTTTGGAGTGTTGGCCCTACATTTTAATCTAGTAGGAGCAGTGTTTCTGATTTAATTACTAGGCCTTTGACTCACTTTGAGTTGAATTTTGCACAGAATGAGAGATAGGGATTCACTTTCATTCTACTACATATGTATTTCCAGTTTTCCCAGCACCATTTGTTAAAGAGACTGTCTTTTCTCCAACTTGTGTTTTTTACTCCTTTGTAGAGTATGAGGTGATTGTGTTTATGTGGGGATGTTTCTCTGTCTTATATTCTATTCCATTGGTCTTGGAATGTTATTGAAATTTTGATGATATTGCACTGACTTTTTATAGCACTTTAGGTAACAAGGCCATTTTGATAATATTATTTCTACATATCCGTGAACATGGAAGGCCCTTCCATCTTCTTCAATTTCTTTCTTTAGTGTTCTATACTTTTCATTGTAGAGGTTCTTCACCTCTTTGGTAGATTTATTCCCAAATTTTTGGAAGATATGGTGAATGAGGTTGTTTTCTAATGTCTTTCAAGTTTATCATTGGAATAAAGGAATGAAATTGGTGTGTGAATGCTGATTTTGTATCCAACTACCTTGCTGAATCCATTTAATAAACTCTATAAATCTTCTGGTGGAGTTTTTGGATCTTCTAAATATATAATGATTTCATCAGCAAACAGCAATAGTTTGAGCTTTTTTTTTTTTTTTTTTTTTTTTTTTTTTTTTTTTTTTTTTTTTTTTTTTTTTTTTTTTTTTTTTTTTTTTTTTTTTTTTTTTTTTTTTTTTTTTTTTTTGCCTATTCATATCCCTTTAATTTCCTTCTCTTGCCTTATTTTTCTGGCTACCGTTACAAGACTATGTTGAACAGTAATGGTGAAAGTGGGCATTGTTGTCTAGCTCCTGTTTTGAGAGGAAAGTCTTTCCATTTTTCTCCATTCAGAATAATGTAGATGTCCCTCACTGGATGAATGGATCCAAAAACTGTGGTACATTTATACCATGGAATTTTACACAGCAATTAGAAACAATGATATTGCAGCCTTTGAAGGTAAATGGATGGCTATGGAAGAAATTATGCTCAGTAACATCAGCTTAACCCAGAAAACCAAGGGTCAAATGCCTCCACTCATCTGTGGAGGTTGGAACTAGACCCTGGCTATTCAGAAAGGTGGTCTATTATCATGTGTTAAATCCAGATAAGGTGTAAGGTTATACAGCCTAATACTTTTTTAGTGATATTGTGGGTAAGGGAAGGATGGAATACAGGTGGGAAATTAGGGAGGGGGCACTCCTAGGTGTAAATCTAGTATCCAGAAACTATACACATTTTATATTATTTTGTTAAAAATTTGTATGATTGTTCAAAAATTAAAAAAGTAAAAATAAGTAAAATAAGTAAAAATAAGTCCCCTGGAAAGATACCCAGGAGTGGAATAGCAGGGTCGTATGGTGGAGTCATCCCTAGTTTTTTAAGGATTCTCCATACTGCTTTCCAAAGGGGCTGTACCAGTCTACAGCTCCACCAACAGTGTGTTAGTGTGCC
>PVKS010035259.1:0-13543 GCA_004027875.1 Aplodontia rufa
GCACAGAGACGCATTCCTGTAATCTCGGCAACGAGGGAGGCAATTTTATTTATTTATTTATTTATTTTGTTTTAGTCTGATAGTTTGTTTCTTCTCCTGTTGCCCTACTCTATTTTCTTGAATTTCCTGTATTTCTTCGTTTTATACACGAAATTGAATCAAGCAGTAATTCTTTTTATTTATTTTTTTTTTTTTTTTTTTTTTGGACTGGTGATTGACCTCAGGGGCACTTAACCACTGAGCCGCATCCCCAGCCCTTTTATTTTATTTTATTTATTTTTTGAGACAGGGTCTCGCTAAGTTTCTTAGGGTCTTGTTAACTTGCTGAGGCTGGCTTTGAACTTGCCAGCCTCCTGCCTCAGCCTCCCCAGCAGCTGGGATTGCAGAGTGTGCCGTTGCACGATGCTCTTGTTCAGTTTCTTTCTTTCTTTTTTTTTTTTTAGATGAATTTTATTATAGAGACCTCGTTTCTTGACGGCGTTGTTTGGCCACAACTGCAGCTCTGAGGTAACATTTTTCTAATCAGAGGTTTGTTTGTTTGTTTTAATCCACTTTCTGTTTTCCTCGTTTCCTCCTTGTTCTAGTATCACTGCATGATTAAGATGACTATTTGCTACAAAGTGTAACAAGTAACAAGTAGTTAAAGATTACTAATTTCCGTTTAGTCACTGTGGACTGATTCGGTTCTTCTGATGCTACACAGCTGCAGAAATTTCACGGGAGGCTTCCAGAGTGTCCCATGTACAGTTAGGGTCCCTTGACCCAGGGCTTCCTGGGTGTGAGATTTGGGTGTCCCGGCTTGTTTGATTCTTCCACTCTTCCATTGGGCAATTCAGACTCGCAACTGTGGTGCTGCATATAATTCAGAATCTCTCTCCTAATCCGTTTCACTGGCAAATTGCTTCTTCGAATACGGTGGGTGTTTCCCATTGTTCCAAATTAAGCATTACAGGGGGTTTCACTCTACTGATCAGCTGAGGAATTTACACTCACCTCTCTATGCACATCCTAGCCCATGTTTCACCAGCACTGAATTTGACCACCCTGCTCTGCACACTGCAGCTGTCCCCTGGTTTATGAACATATGGAGTTTCCTTTGATGTATGTGTGATGCTGGGGATTGAATTACAGTCTCAGTTTTTTGAGTTGTTTTTTTTTTTTTTTTGTCTTTTTGTTTTGTTTTGATTTGGGTTTTTTTATTTATTAGATGGATATAGAGATACAATTGAGGGGGAAACATTATCAAACATTCAAGAACCAATGTATATATACTTAGTTATCCAGGGCTAATGCCATATCATGGATGCCCAGCTTGGCTTCCCCCTGTTGCTGTTTCCCCCAGAACTCCAGAGTTAAATGGATATCTCCTGGAGGACAGAGATCTCCCCGAGATTGGGGCCTTTCCCAAAGGGTCTGTGTGGTGCTGGGAGTTCCCTCTCCACCTCCAGTCGCTGCCCGAGGAGACTGGGAAGGATAGGATTGGGCACAAGATCTTTAACTCAATCACAGCGGACAATAATTCTCCACCGGTGCCCGCAGGTTACAAGAGCTGATTTTAAAGTCCTTTGTTTTGGTTTTTGAGACAGGGTCTCACTAATTTGCTGAGGCTGGCCTTGAATTTGGGATTTCCTGTCTCAGCCTCCAGAGTCCCCGGGATTCCAGGCGTGCACCACAACCCCCAGCTCTTTTGAGAGAGGAGACCAGAGAAGAACTCCCTTATTAGCTGTTTTAAGCATGGATATCTCATTATCT
Source organism: Aplodontia rufa (assembly GCA_004027875.1). Classification (NCBI taxonomy): domain Eukaryota; kingdom Metazoa; phylum Chordata; class Mammalia; order Rodentia; family Aplodontiidae; genus Aplodontia; species Aplodontia rufa. The sequence goes on from PVKS010035259.1 coordinate 1,753, forward strand.
TTCTAACAGATGTAATTGTGGGGTTTTTTTTTACTATTGCATAAAAATAAAGTGTGAAATCTTGCACACCTTCCAGCTATTTCATAATCAGACTCCTGCCTATCTCATCTTCCGCCGACGTTCCCTCCCACCACTTTTGCTCTAGCTGCAAGATGAGTTAATACAAAATTATCTGTGACAAATGTGTTTTCTTCTCCCAAAATTCATAATACAGAAACTATTATCGGATTCTAGTCATAGTTGATAAATATTATTGAAATAAAAACAGCATTCAGGTAGAAGAGAGAAAAGAATTTGTCAAGGGGTGAGCAGAGCTGCCGCAGAGAAAACATCTAACAGAACAAAAGTGAATCTTTTCCTGAAAACACTGTGATGCATAAGTTGGAGCATCCCAGATTTGGGGGGGGCTGAATTCCCTAACTTTATCCTTTCTCAAATTCCTTTGGGGATCCTGTTTTAAAGGAAACAAAAAGAAAAGAAACAAATGTTTTTATTTAAGTATATCAGACATACAGATAAGTATACATGTAACAAGTTTAAAGATCAGGGGCTGGAGCAGTGGCTCAACCGTTACAGTGCTTGCCTGGCATGCGTGAGGATGTGGGTTCAAACCTCAGCACCACGCACACAACCAAGTGTGGGAGCAACGAAAGCCACATGAGAAACTAAATAAAATTGATTCTCTTTCTCTCTCTCTCTCTCTCACTGTCCATCTCTCTCTTAAAAAAGAAAAAAGATAGGGCTGGAGCGGTGGCTTAGCGGTTATGTACTTGCCCAGCATGTGCAAGTACACAGGTTCAAACCCCAGCACCACGTACACAACTAAATGTTGAAGCAACGAAAGCCATGTGAAAAACTCAATAAAAATTGATTCTCTGTTTCTCTCTCTCTCACTCACTGTCTTTCTCTCTCTCTCTCTTAAAAAAAAAGATTAAAGGGTTATTACAAAATGAACACATTTGTAATTCCTACATGCAACAAGAAATAGCTCATCACCAGCCCTTCCCCAGAGGAAGAAGAGCACCACTCAGAGTCACTACTTACTCCTCCCTTGCAAAGGTACCCACGATCTCGGCTGCTAATCATTCGATATGCTTTCGTTTGCATTTGGTTTTTCTTTTCTTCTTCTTTTTTAACTTGACATGTCTATGAGTTGCTTTTCATTCTGCATATTGTATTCATGTAAGTTTATCACAATTGATTTATCTATCCTATCATAGATGGAAATTTGGCATTATTGCAGATATGTTGCTATAGACATTCTTTCAGGTGTGTTTCCAGGGGTACATATACTTATTTATGTTGTTCATACCTAGGAGCAGAGCTTCTAAATAATGTCTAAATGGCCAGATTTCTGAAGTAGCTGTGTTAGCAAAAGCTTGGTCCTTGTGCCCTACACCAATCCAATATGGAGGACATGGAGGGGGGTTGTTGTTTTTGGTTTGTTTTTAGCAGGACTTGAACCCAGGAGCGCTTAACCACTGAGCCACATCCCAGTTTTTTTGTTTTTTTGTTTTAAAGACAGGGTCTCATTAAATTATTAAAGCTGGCTTTGAACTTGTGATCCTCCTGAGTTGCTGGGATTACAAAATTACAGGTATGCGCCACTGAGCCACTGAGCCTGGTGAGGACACGGGTTTTTTTGTTTGGTTGGTTGTTTTGTTTTGTTTTGTTTTGTTTTGTTTTGTTTTGTTTTGTTTTGTTGGAAAGAGCAGCATTTATTTAAGTGAGAAGAGATAGAACTCTTGGCAATGCCCAATACGGGAGGGGACCTGATAGCAGGGAAATTCCAAGACAGAGAGGGAGAGAGAGAGAGGGAGGGGATGAATTTTATTTAGTTCTTCATGAGGCCTTCATTTCTCTGACACTTAGTTGTGCATGTGATACTGGGGTTTGAACCCAGTTCCTTGCACATGCCAGACAAATGCTTCAACCACTGAGCCACTGCTCCAGCCCCTGAGGAAATGGTTTTGAGAAAAAAATAAAATAAACTTTTATAGCTTTGCTAGCAAAGGAGAAACACAGGGACTCCAGTTCCACAGTCTGTGATTCTGCCCATAAGGGGGAACAAGTTTTGTTTCGTTTTGAAAAGAGGGCTAGAGAGAGACAGAATCAATTTCATTTAGTTTTTCGTCTGATTTTTGATGTTCCAACACATCGTTGTTCCATACATGGTGCTGGGCTTTGAACTTGTGTCCAGGCAAGTGCAGTAACTGCTGAGCCAGCCTGGAACAGGGGTTTTTGAGGAGGTGATTCAAAGGCTTAGTCCATGTGTTCTCTAGTGGAGTTGGCATTCACTTGTTAATTTGGGAAGTCGTCTTTTCTGAGATCTTGTGCCACCCCCTAGTCTGAATCACCTCTTTCCTATGACGGGTGTCCCATGATGGGTGTGTACTAAAGGTCAGATAATTCTGCTTAGGATGGAGAAAAAAAAAGTAATCCTGTTTCCCCCAAGATTAGGGATCGGGAGAGATTGGAGGAGGGAGGAGAGGAAGGAAAAGAAGCATCCATTTTAGAAATAAGCCAAGTCAAAGCACAGAGTGGACCACTGTTATGCTTGGGAGAACCTCCCTTGTTTTTTTTATTAAGGAGTTTTGTTATTATAAATCATAAATTCATACAAAGCAACATGTGTTAGGCATATGATCTTTTTTTATTAGATGAATATGGAGTTACAATTAAGGGGGAAACATTGTCAAACAATCAAGAACAAATGTATATATACTTAGTTATCCAGGGCTAATGCCATGTCATGGATGCCCAGCTTGTATTCCCCATGTTTCTGTTTCCCCCAGAAGACCCCCTGAGTTAAATGGATATCTGGTGGAGGTCAGAGATCTCCTTCTGAGATGATTCCCCCATATTCCCACCCTCCAGTCTCCTAGATATTCTTCCTAAGCCCTCCCCCGACCCTGTCCCCCACCCTACGCCTCCAGGTTTCCTAGGCAATCATCCCCCTGTTGTGTTAAGAGTCATACAATTTGAGGTTATTATTAGCATAGCCGTCTAACATACTGCTTCCTGATGTATTTTAGCTTCCACAGATGAGAGAAACCATTTGGCCCTTGAGTCTCTGAGACTGGGATACTTCACTTAGCATAATTCTTTCCATCTCCATCCATTTGATTTCAAAATAGGCATATGATCTTAAACCAGAGTTACCCCCACATCGCCCACCCACCCCATTTCTTGACTATTCTACATTTTGCCCTACAAGTGATATTAATGCTTACAATGTGAACTTTCCAGAATTAAATGATTGCACAAGTATTACTGGATTCTTAGGGGATAAAGAGTATGCTACATTGTTGATTGTCTTGGAGACCTTCCTAAAAGGACATCCTGACTGATTAATCTGCAATAAGAGCAGGTGCATTAGTTACTCTGGGGGCCGTGACAAACGACACCAAAGCTGGTTTCTGTTCAAGATTCCACTCAGCAATCTGAGTGGCTAGGCTGGGGTCACTCCCTTCGCTGTAGTTACCTGGCAGCTCAACAAGGGCCTTTGGGACCAAATGGGCTTACACGTATCTGGCGGGTGCTTCTGGCTCTGGATGGAGCCGCACATCTGCTGCAGGCTAGCAGGACAGCACATTGCACTTCTCACATCAGGACAGCAATCCGAGAGGAAGAGGAGAGACATCATGCCTCCAGGGCCCTGCCTGGGAGGAGTGTAACATCACCACCTGCCACTGGCTGCTTCCACAAGTCCCATCCTGGCAAGGGGCAGGGCATGGCAGGGGAGAACACACGCTACCTTTGAAGGGTGCACTATAGTTTTTCCCAATATTGGGGTTCACCTCGACATAGCATGCAGTCACAGAATATAACTGTTCTTCCCCTTTCCCTCCCTTCCTCCCCCGTTCTATTTCCTTCCCTCTTCTAGACTGGTCATCTATCCACCTCTTGACAGGAGAATCAGCAAAATATCAAGGCCACTCTTTCAATCTACACCATCTTCCACCTGACCACCAGTGTTTATTTGCCTCCCACATTCAAAATATTTTCACCCCAACTCCTGGAGCCCCAAATGTCTCATCCAACTGTGGCACTCCACGTGAGTCGGAGGTTTCCTCACCTGTGTGAGGTTGAAGAGAGGCTCCTGCAGTGCAGATCCACACGGTGGAAAGTCCCACACACAAAATGTCATACCAGTACCCTTCTTCAACCGGGGAAACTACACGAGTATGGACGTTGCTTTCCCAGGACGATTCAGAAATGCAGCTGAGGTGCACCTTGCAGCTCTCCCTAAGCTGGAAGCAGGGAAGTTTTCTCCATCAGAGCTCTTGCTGCTTCCTTTCTCTGTGTGGCTCTGAGGCACTTTTTCTTTTCTATAAGAAATGACCTATTTTGCTTGGCATGGTGGTGCATACCCTGTAATCTCAGTAACTTGGGAGGCTGAGACACAGGGTCACAAGTTCAAGGTCAGCCTCAGCAACTCAGCAAGGCCCTAGGCAACTTTGGGAGACCCTGTCTCAAAATAAAGGGCTGAGGATGTGGCTCAGTGATTAAGCACTGCTGGGTTCAATCCCTGGTACAAAAGAAAAAGAAAAGAAAAGAAATAATTGACCCATTTTGAATCTAAGTAGCTTCCTCTGTCTGCCACTACCTAAAGGAGAATAGGAAGCTGGGCACAGTGGCACATGCCTATAATCCCAGCAACTCAGAAGGCTAAGACAGGAGGTTTGCAAGTTCAAAGCCAGCCTTAGCAACTTAGACCCTGAGTAAGTTAGCAAGACCCTGACTCAAAGTAAAATATAAAAAGTGCTAGGGATGTAGCTCAGTGGCTAAGAACCCTAGGTTCAATCCCTGTACAAAAAAAGCGAGAGAAGAGGGACCCAGAGGCCACTTTTGATTTTGAACTCTCACTTTTCCTTTTAGTCCTAGCTAGCAGTGCTTTTCCTGGTAAAACTCCCTTGAAATGTGTGTGGATTTCCTGTGTAGCTTACTTACTGGGGCAAAGTGACATTTATGATTCTTTTTGAAAGAGGACAAAGCCTCTTTCTCTACTGAGAGAGCCAGCCTAGCAGACACCGTCCTGTATCCTCCAGGGAAATTGATGTTACGGCTATTCCTTTATTTGAGATTTGGCTCCAGGCTTAATTTCATTTTTCAGAATCTCTTATTCCCTGTGGAAACCAAGACTGATACACAGTTTTACTTTCCAACCCAGCAAATCTTGGATCCTTTATCTTTTCTCTAAAGTCCATTTTCAAATTAAACTGCTACTTCTTGACCTTATCTCTCCTCCTCTGATTCCCCCAACATATGTATTTAGGACCAATAAACCAACACTTTCAACATTCTGCCTGGTGATTTCTTCAGCAAAATGAAAAACTGATTGGAAACCTTTGCCATCTCCCAAGTTACTCAAGACAAGTCTTGCAAATTGTTATGCCACGCTATGATACTGGCTCCCATTTACCCAGATGGCTGTAGCAGTTTCTTCCTTGTTTTCAAGCCTCCTCTAATGCTCGCTCTGTTTCCTCATCGGGGCTGGAGTGGTGGCTCGGCGGTTACAGCGCTTGCCTGGCATGCGCAAGTACACGGGTTCAAACCCCAGCACCCACATACACAACTCAGTGTCAGAGCAACAAAAGCCATGTGAAAACACTCAATTAAAAAATTGATTCTTTCTGTCTCTCTCTCTCTCTCTCTCTCCCTCACTGTCCTTCTCTCTTTAGAAAAAAAAATTTCCTCATCACTATCTGTGTTTTGTCCCAGGTGTTCCTTAGGATCATTTATTCTGCTGGTAACTGAGAGATGAGGTGGTAACTCTCTGGGGACAAGAAGCAGACCTGCTTACTTGCTCTAAAAGTGGTGGGCTCCCAAGCTCGGTGTTTCTCGGTTGCATCTCCGATACACTGCATGCGGAGCATTCATCTGAGCTACATCATGTTGTCCCCATAGGACTTCGAGGCAAAGAGAGCCAAAGCAAACCTGCGGGTGCTCAGGCTGCCTGCTCCACCACAGCAACAAAGTCCTTATCCCTGACGCAGGAGACTTTGTTCCCTGAGCCGGGAACAGGCCCAGTTATTCATTGGTAAATTTAGATCAAGTCCCAATTCTAATGCTTTCTCCAAAAGCATTCCCAATCTAATTTCCAATTAATCTTGAGTTATTACCAAAATCTGAATGTGAGTGGGTGCAGTGGTGCACTCCTGTAATACCAGTGCCTCGGGAGGCTGAGGCAGGAGGATCTCAAGTTCAAGGCCAGCCTCGGCAACTGAGCAAGGCCCTAAGCAACTTAAAATAAAAAGGTCTAGGAATGTGGCTCAGTGGTAAAGTGCACCTGGGCTCAATTCAGTATTAAAAAAAAAAAATCTGAATGTGATCCCGCCCCCCCCTGCCCCCCCGCCAAAAAATCTTGGTTCCCTAAGACATAATTACAGGCAAAATTGTTTTGACCATATTTTTGCAAATTCAAAACGAAGTCAAAAGTCATAAAGTAGAGCCTTTTAACATCTCTGATCACATCACGGTGGAACTCTGGAACTAGCCTAGCCTCACAACAAATGAAACATTGTAGCACTGTTGGAAACTGTCTGCTCTTCAAGCAAGTTTTACCTTCCTGGCCATTTCTCAATCTAGCAAGAGAAACATTTCAAGAACTGACCAACTTCAATGATTCACATACATTCTGAACAAACGTAACAAGCTTTAAGATTCCCCAATAATATCTACATTGCAAAATAACAAGTCAAAGAAAGAGGAGAGAAAGGGATAGGTAACACTGACACATCACCTACCATCACTTACCACATGCCAAGGAACTGGAAAGTGTTCTGCTGTGGATTAGGAAACGGTGATATGTATGTGTACACACACACACATCACAATGGATGCTTCCCCGCTACTAAAAAGAATGAAATCCTGGCCTTTGCTGGTAAATGGATGGAAATGGAGAAAACCATAAACCATGCCAAGTGAAATTAGCCAAACTCAAAGGCCTCATGTTTTCTCTCGTAAATGGAAACTAGAGTGAAATAAAAGACAGGGAGAGGGAGTGATAAGATTACATAAAGAACCATTCAAACACAAATTAATAGACCAGTTAAAGGAAGTTTAGTAGAATAGAGCAAAGAAAAGAGGGGAAGAAGTATGGGAGGGGGAAAAAGTATATTCTGTACCTGTAAGATACTAAATAATTCCAATACAAACAACAAAATCTGGAAGAAAAAAAAAAGACTCAGCAGTTATGGTGCTTGCCTGGCATATGCAAGGATGCAGGTTCGAACCCCAGCACCACGTACACAATGACGTGTGGGAGCAATGAAAGCCATGTGAAAAACTAAATACAATTGATTCTCCCTTTCTCTCTCTCCCCCCCCTTTAAAAAAAATGGTGGAGGATCAGTAAGATCAGTAGAGGAAAGAGACAAGGGGTAGGAGGAGGTGGGGCGAAGTGCTGGGGAGGTACACTGGCCAAATTATGTGATTATTCTGGGTGCATGTATGAATATGTAACAACAAACCCCATCATTACATACAACCATACTGCACCAATTGAAACAATGCGGAAAAATAAATCATTTGGGTAAATTCATTTTGTTTTTTTTAAAGTGCTCCGCTGGCATTTATGGTAAACCTTACTGCGATTGCTGTTGTGTTGATTTCATGAGGAACAGTAAAGACGAGAACCCGGGAACACAGACTGTGCGACGCACGTGGGTTTGCAGCTCAGCTTGCTGGTATGTAGCTCTGAACTGGGGGCTTTTGCACACCTCTGCTTCCTCATCTATAAAAATGGAAATAATGTTCACTCCTGCTTCAGAGGGTCACCACATGTTTAAAGGTGACAACACTGCTCAGTTAACTGCAGGCTGACTCCAGAAACTTTCTGCATTGCCATCTTTCTCAAACGTATGAATCTAATTCTCTTGATTTGGACTTCCAGCCTTAAAAACAGACAGCCAGGCACAGTGGTGCACACCTCCTGGGGAGGCTAAGGCAGGAGGATCGAAAATTTAAGGCCAGCATCAGGAACTTACAGAGATCCTGTCTCAAAATAAAAAGTACTAGTCTAGCATATGTGAGGCCCTGGATTCAATTCCCAGTACTGCAAAACACAACAACAAAACTTCAAACCCTGTTGATTTTAGGGACAGAAAGAGAAATACTGAATCTTGGGAAACACCCTCAAGCCACTGAGATGCGACAAGGCGCAGTTGTAAATCTTGAGCAACTCACCTTTGGCCTGAGTGCCTGTGGCCTGCGCCTTTGACCTGGGTCCTTGTTCCACGCCCCTGTAAACTGAGGGAAGACGCAGGTGCAGGAGAACTGGTGTGAAAGTGTGCAACTCTGCCCTGTATCCACCTGCAGTCCAGCCCCTGATGCAGCCTTTCTATAAATACTGGACCCTTGCCCAGGTGGCTGCCGCTTCTCTCTCTTGAGACAGCCTGTGTTCTCCCTTGAATGTGTATCTACCTTTCCTAAATAATCCTCTGTCGGTGCCTCTGGCTGGCTCCTGCTGAAATTCTTTTCTGTTACATATGCCAAGAAACCTGCTGGTCCTAATTTGAGATCCCCTCTCCTTGGGGAACTCCTCGAACCCTTCTCCAGAGACATCTTTTCACTGGTGACACTGTGAGGGTGGGTGCGGTGGTGCATGCCTGTAATCCCAGCATCTCAGGAGGCTGAGGCAGGAGGATCACCAAATTCAACCTTAGGGAGGCCCTAAGCAACTTAGGAGACCCTGTCTCAAAAAAGAAAAAAGGGCTTAGTTGTTAAAGGACCTTGGGTTCAATCCCTGGTAAAAAAAAAAAAAAAAAAAAAACACACACACACACACACTGCTAAATTTTCTCCATTTCTTTTACTTTTTCTTTTTTAATTAAGGAAAGACATAGTACTAAAGGACTTATAAAGACAAGAAACGGAGTCCTACCTCATCCCTACTCCCTCTCAGTAACACCCTAAGAAACCTTTCAAATGGCTTGTAAATTTCCATTTCTTCCAAACCCTTCCCACTACTGGGACCAAGTGGGGGCTTCTCGTTGCTAGTCAACTTACTCAGATACGAATGTTCCACTTCAGAGTACATAAAACGCCCATGCAATGAACATGCATAATAAATTTTTCTTTTTTCTCTTTTCAGTGTTTAATCTATTCCGGTCCGTCTGCTTTGGAAGAATTGCTTCTGGGAGGACTATTTTGCATGGAGGTGCTGTGCTCAGGTGAGAACAGCACAGGCTTCACACATGGGTTCACCCAACACACTGCCCACCCAGCCACCAGCCACCACCCAGGTCCCATGTTTGTGGGTGCCTTGTTTAAAACAATTTTAAAAAGAAACCAATGGAGATAATATATCTCACAGCATTAACCTCAGTGCTTTCTTTTCCTGATTATTGTATGGTGAAATGTGAAACAGCAGATCCGTGTATAAAGGATACACACATAGTTTACAAACCAGGTCTAAAGTTAGTACTGCCTAAGACCAAGAGAAGAACAGTGCCCTTCCTCCAGTGACGTTCACTTCCCCAGTCACCTGGCCGTGCAAGGCGAGACCCTGATGACCTATCATTACTCGCATCATGGAGCTGCTAAAATTAAAATCGAAAAGAGGGGCAACAGAAATGCCGCTGAGGATGCCCAGACACCAGGTTTCTCGTGCATTGCTGGTGGGAGTGTAGAGTGGCATAGGCCAGGAGCGGTGGCTGGTGCATGCCTGTAATCCTAGGGACTCAGGAGGCTGGGACAGGAAGATCGCAAGTTCAAAGCCATCTCAGCAACTTAGTGAGGCCCTAAGCAACTTAGTGAGACCCTGTCTCAAAATAAAAAGGGCTGGGGATGTGGCTCAGTGGTTAATTCCTGCTACCAAAACAAAATAAAACAAAAACAAAAAACAAGGGATTGGGGGTTTAGCTCAGTGGCAGAGCACTTGCCTAGCATGTGCAAGGCCCTGAGTTGGGTCCTCAGCCCTGAAAACAAACAAACAAACAAACAAGTATATACACTTACCATAAAACTCCACAATGGCACTCCTATGAATTTTTCAGAAATGTGAAAACATATCAACACAAAAACTTGTACATGAATGTTCACAACCAAAATATTCATCAACAGGAGAATGACTGAACAAGCTGTGTATTTTCTATACGGTGAAATGCTGGTAGACAATAAGAAGGAACTAAGTGGGCTGGAGCAGTGGCTCGGCGGTTGCAGCACTTACCTGGCATGCGCGAGGATGTGGGCTCCAACCCCAGCACCGAGTACGCACAACGAAGTGTCAGAGCAACAAAAACCAGATGAAAAACTAAATGAAGTTGATTCTCTCTCTGTCTCTCCCTCTTTCACTGTAACTCTCTCTTAAAAAAAAAAAAAAGGAATAAAGTAGTGTCCCTGCCCCCACCACACTCAGCCCTCTTCTTCCATACTGACTCCTGGGTAAATCTTAACCACGTTCAGCTGATTGACAAAGGCCAAGATGAGGTCACATATTGTACAATTCCATTCATATAATATCCTCAAAATGACAAAGTTGTAGGGAAGGAAAAGAGACTAGTGACTGCCAGAGTCTAGGGAAGGTCACCCAGGAGAGGCTGAGGGAAGTGACGATCAAGGGCCGGCCCAAGGACAAAGGATGACAGTCAAGCTCTGTGTCTTGTGTTGGTAGTGGCAGTGAACAGATGATTAAACAACACACATTGGACCAGTGTCACTCTGTGCTGTCACTGTGTATGATGCAACTCCAGGGGGGAACAGAGTGAAGGGTACTCAGGAGCTATGCCCTACCTTTGTGTCTGCCTAGGAATCGGTACATTTTTTTTTGTTTGTTTGGTTTTGGTACTCGGGGTGCTTAACCACTGAGCCTCATCCCCAGCCTGTTTTGTTTTGTTTTGGTTTGGTTTTTGGTTTTATTTAGTTTGCTGTTTTGGTGACAGGGTCTCACTGCATTGCTTAGGGCCTCACTGAGGCTGACTTTGAACTCTTAATCCTCCTGCCTCAGCCTCCTGTGCCACTGGGATTATAGGGCTGTACCACTGCCCCTGGCTCTATAATTATTTTTAAATATTTTTTTATTCTAAAGTGCTACTATCTACATAAAAAGATGGGACAGTGTCCCTGTCCCCATACTCCTCCACACTCATAACGGGCTCCTTCCACATTGACATTCATGACAGTCAACTCTTGCTTTCTGTTATGTTTACCACCTAGCCATGCTTTTCTAAAAATATGCTAATTTTTGCATAATTTAAACATCATTCAAATCACGTGAATCTGCCTTTTTTCACTAGACATCATGGTTGTGAACCTCATTCACGCTGTAGCTGTAGTTCTGTATTCCAGCACACGAATATACCACAATCTATTTATCCCTTTTCTTACAGATGACTCTGAGTTGTTTCTAGTTTGGTCTCTTGGGAGCAAGGCTGTCATGAATGTCACTGTACCCTGGTGCACCCGGGATGCATGTCTCCACGAATTTCCCTAGAGGCTTACCCAGCAAAGGAACCCCAAGCTCAAGACCTATGCTTACTTTCAACTTCGTAAGAGAATGGTAAATTGTTTTCCAAAGGGTTGCACTAGTGTGTGTTCCACTCACCGCAGATGAGTTCTTGTTGTTTGTCAGTAGTGAAAGACAGCTTTTAGGCATCCAGGAGGTGGTGCGGCCCTGTCTCCTTGAAGCTTTAATTTGCATTTCCCTGATTGCTTTTGTGGTTGAGCACGGTTTCTTTTGTTTGCTGCTTGGATGAGCTCTGTTGTGAAATGTCGCTTCACTTTTCCTACTGGAGGCCACACCTCTTCCTTAGAGGTCTGAAGGAATCTAGATGCTAACCCTGCTGGCA